>CAIGQZ010001336.1:32801013-32838312 GCA_903798205.1 Danio tinwini
TATATATATATATATATATATCACTATTAGCATATAAAAAAATTATTCAGCATCCACAAGAGGCATTACATGAACATTTTTCAGTATTTCACTTGGGTTTTATGTGAAGCCAACTACAAGCTAAAAGAATTACTTTCATTCAGTTTGTTTTGAAAAAGCACAAGGATTAGTAAGTAATGACAGCACAATCACGAAAGAACACAAATATCCTTAACAAACTTAAAAATGCAGTTTATCGTTTCTTACCGACATCCACATCTGTCAATATCCTGTCAATGAACTGACAAAGTATCTGACGAGGTTTCTGCACTGCCTGGTTGTACTCAACCGAACTAGCACTGGAAAACACAAAACAAGCCTTGTGGTCGCTTTATTCTTTAATATTCATGTTTAAGACACGTTAAAAACATTATAATAGTCGCTGTTAGCATCCATTGACGTTACCTTGCTAATTCTTGCAGTGCAGGAATCATTGCTGACATTTCTAGTCCTTGCTCCATCTTTACTTGGTGATTGAGTTCTTATTATATACAAAAAAAGTGTAGGTTGTGTTGACCTAATGAAACATTTAGACTTATGTGACTTGCAGCCTGCCCATCCTCTGCTTCTTCCCCACGCGCATCACTTTCAAAACTCTTTTCGCACTGTCTACTACGGCAAGTAAGTTGGGTCAGTCTGTTGGAAGCAAAGGAAGTCGTGAAACGATTTGATGACGTGAGGTCGAAGTACCCTATCAATACCCTGTTCTCATGGAAACATCGTGGGATGCGGAAATGAAGCTGTGCGATGAATGATCAAAACAACTATCCTGCGAGCACTATTTACTGTCAAAAACGCTGTTAATTTAATATGGGGATTACAAAATTAGCGCATTTAATTCATTTCGACGCACCAGCGTCAATGCGCAGCAAAGAGATCGGCGATTATTCTGGTAAGAGTAATGCATTGAAGTTATTCATTAATTCATTCATTCATTTTCTATTCGGCTTGCTTAGTCCCTTTGTTAATCTGGGGTCGCCACAGCGAAATGAACCGCCAACTTATCCAGCATATGTTTTACGCAGCGGACGCCCCTCCAGCCGCAACCCATCACTGGGAAAGCATTGAAGTTATGAACTTTGTTTGAAGTTATGAAGAATGTATTTTAATTTTATATATATATATAAATATATATAAATATATATATATGCCTTTAAGCAGGGACCGATTTAGTGATCAGGGGGTCCAAATCAGTTCCAGCCATGGGGCCCAACAGTCATAAAATGCAACCTTTGTAGTTAAATTTTTATTTTTTTCTTATATCACTGAATTTCCTTTTTCATTTTTTTTATCTTAATGAAGTCTCTACATTTTAAGTGATTTGTTTTCTTAAAATGAATTCACAACATAAAAAAGAATAAATTGAAAATAATGAATTGTTTTTAAAATTAAATCTTTACCTGACTTGACTGCTGGACTGCTTTGTGATTAGGAGTGTAAGACACATTTGCGTAGATGTTATAATTACGTTCAAATTTAATTTGTTAGACCCTCACCATACAAAGTTTGATAGAAACGATATTATGTGTATAATTTATACTTCTATGTATTTATTGGGTGGCCCCAAATTTTCTGAAGCCCTAAGTGGCTGCTTACCTCACTTAGTGTTTAAATCCACCCCTACATGTAAGTCTAGGTTGTTGTATAAAAAAACAATTTTTTAACTACTGTGAAAAAAATCAAATCTATAAAAGCAATAATATATATGCTTCTTAAATTAAACCATTATCTGTTCCATGCACTGCAAAAAAACATAATGTCTTGTTATGTCTTTCAATCAGTTCATAAACATTAAGATTGAGAGAGAGAGAGAGAGAGAGAGAGAGAGAGAGAGAGAGAGAGACTCCAGCTGCATTAGGATGAACAAAACAAAGCAAGTTTATGCTTAAAACTATAAAATAAATAACGTAAATGGAACATGAATACTTGTTTTTTTCTTTAAATAGTTTTCTTGAGGTTTTTGGACACCATTGGCAGATAATGGTTCAGAAATTTCTTAAAAACCAAGACTTCATATATTTTATCATTTTGTTTCTCAACTAAATGTATCTTGATTTAAGGATTGTTAAGGTATTTGTACTCGGAAGCAACAAATGATCTAATGAAGAATGTATTTTTTATATATTTTTTAAGGTACAAGTATTTTGGAAAGGTTGTAGAAAGTACTGCTAATGCAACTTATTTTGTGCTTCGTAGATATTTACATTTTTAAAACATGGTGATGGATTGTGTTGCATCAATGTATTCTATAATTTTCTTAACTTGGTCTTTAATGTGGCCTTTTAAATAAACTTAACCTGTAGACCTAAAACCTTCAGAATAAACATTTTTTCCCTATTTAATTGTTTGTTTGTTTGTTTGTTTATTTGTTTGTTTATTTATTATAATCAATTTAATATTATTAAAATATAAACAATTTGATTTTACATACATTAATATTTAGTTTTATCCTAGTTATTTATTTAGTTATTTTAAACAAATTGTGGCTAACTTATAATATATATTTAATCTTATTTATTTATTGTATAATCAGTATGCTATTATAATCCAATTTTATATATTTGTTTAATTTATACTAATGTGTGTTCTTTGTCTTATTTATCTTAATAAAATGTGTAATAATTTATTTTTATTTTTGATACTTTTTTTTATTTTAATTCTTTATCTCCGAACATTTCCACTCACCTTGTAGCACTCTCTTTCAGCTTCTTAGTTTTAAAAAACCTTGTTCTTCTCAGAACTGTCTCTTTTCTGTTGTATTTCCCTAAAAACTGTATTTAATTTATTTAATGTATCTGTGATTCAGGTAAGATTATTGCACTGGATACATCTATTGTGGTGAATCAGTTTCGTTCAGCTCTCCCTGGCCATCTGAAACTAAGGTCAGTTCAATTAGTTTTTTTTTTTGTTTTGTCTTTCTCTTTATTTGTAAACATATGTTTTTTTGAATTCCTTAAGTCAGGGGTGTCCACACTCGGTCCTAGAGGGCCAGTATATTTTAGTTCCAACCCCAATTAAACACACCTGAACCAGCTAAGCAAGCTCTTTTTAGGTGTACTAGAAACTTCTAGGGAGGAGTGTTGAAGGTAGTTGGAGCTAAACTATGCAGGACAAAGTTGATGTTAATGTTTTTTTTATTCCATATTTGTTTACAATTGATTATCTATTGTTCCAGTCCTCTAGCTGGCTTGTTTTACCGTACTCTTGCTTTCCTGGAGCATGACATCAAGCCTGTCTTTGTACTTGATGGAAAGCCCCCCAATCAAAAGAGAGCTGTGGTGAGATTCAGACTATTGTTGAATAGGTATAGAAACATAAAATAATTTAGTATTTAGTAAAATGTTATATGCTTTAATTCCTTTAGCTGGAGAAAAGAGCTCAAAGCACAGGCTGGAGCAGCTCACAGAGTCCCAACACAGGTAAATATGTGGCTCCAACATTGTTGCAACAGGGGCTGAAAAAATAAATATTTTAAATGTTTCTTTATATACTCTGTTGATAAGTGTGGGGCTGTTTGATTTGTTCATGGTTTTGTTGTTGTTTTTCAAGCCATTTTTATGCTTAAAGGGGCTGCATTGTTTTAATCACTACCATAGTATTTTAAAATATTATTACATTATACCATAGCTGTTTGCTATTTTAATATATTTTAAAATGCAATTTATTCTATACATTTTTAATATGATCCATTAAATTCTTAATATGTCTTTTCTACCTAATATCTTTGTGGAAAATGAGATCTTTTTTAATAATCTTTGATAATATAAAGTTCAGAAGTACTTGTAACATTATAAATGCTTTATGATCAATATAATTATTTCCAGAATAAAACATATTGAATTTGACCTTATTTAATGAATGTAATAAAAACTATTTTATTTGACATGAATGCACCGTGTTTTGCACTTTTTTAAGGGTCTGCCTTTAAGCAAGAATGCCTTCGTCTCCTGCATCTCATGGGTGTGCCTTGTATCAAGGTATTTTGTTCTCTAATTTATTTATTTAGCTTGTTTTGCTTATTTAAATTCTCTCTCATCAGAATTTGAGAGGTTTTTGTTTTACTTTTTTTTTCAATGTTAGGCTCCAGGTGAAGCTGAGGCACTGTGTGCCCACCTGGTCAAAATTGGCACAGTTAATGCTGTGGCCTCAGAGGACATGGACACACTGGCATTTGGAGGAACTGTTCTTCTCCGCCAGCTGAATGCAAAGAAAGACAGGTGAGAAAGCAGTCATAGTCATTTTTTCTAATTCTAGATTTTGCAGGAGAAGGCATAGTAAGATATTTTTGTTTAGTCACATTAAAGAACTACCAAAAACTCACTCTCGGGTTGTTCCCCTCCCTTAAATCCTTAGGTTTCCCTTGTCTAGAAAATGCTGCTTGATTTAAGAATATTTAGATATTTGGACTAGAAAAAAGACAAATCTAAGGAAAGCATTTTTTGCAGTGCAGATAACAACAAAAATTTAGGTTGGTTAGTTTTAGTCTCGTCTTTTTCGTCAACAATATTGCATGCTGATGTAGTATTGTTATTGCATGCTGATTGTTAATATTGTTGCAGTATTGACGTATATGCTGTTAGTATTTTATGATATTGATGTTTGATTATTGTCTCATAGTCTTAGAAAATTTTTCATCAATGAACATTTTTGCTCTTTTTTTTTTTATTGACAAAATTAACATTCTATGTCCAGTGCCTTGTTGAATCTGTGCCACAAATAATAAGATATGACTAATAATAATTTCTCTCACAGTGAGATCACAGAGTACTCCTTACCAAAACTACTGGAAGCCCTACAGCTAAAATACGACGAGGTAAAACATTCAGTATTTCTTCTGTTCATTTTTTTTTTCCTGACGTTGTTAATGGCTTTTCTCAATTAATCTCAAGCCTGATTGTCTCAATGTAATTAGAAACATCTAGCATAGTAGTTATTCGATATTAAGTTATCTTCTGACACTTAAATTGCTCTGTAAGAATCAAAATACCAAAAGAGCATAATACAGAATGTGTAATGTGTTTTGTTTGTCCGTTTTCTACCTGTGTCTCTTTTACAGTTTGTCGACCTGTGTATCTTACTGGGTTGTGACTACTGTGATAAAATTGGAGGTCTTGGGCCGAGTCGAGCTCTGAAGCTTATTAAAGAACATCATACAATAGAGGGTGTGATGGAACATGTCAACAGAAAGGTACTTGTAGATGGTAGATGTTAAAGGGATTCGACCTAGAAATGAAAAATCTGTTATTAATTACTCGCCCTGATGTCGTTCCAATCCATTGAGCCTTTCGATAATCTTCAAAACACAAATTAAGATGTTTAAGAGGAAATCTGAGAGCTTTCATAGACAACAACAGTCCACAGACGATTAAATTCATGAAAAGGAACCAAAAATATTGTTGAAACATTCTATGTGACTTCAACAATCATACAAAGCTCCAAGAACACTTTTGTGTGCCCCAAAAAAACTCGTCTTGGAGCTTTATATGTTTACAGTCCAACCTCTGTCACATGGCATGTTTCGACAATGTTTTTGGTTCATTTTCTAGACTTTGAATGTCTTGGGACTGTTGATATAAATAAAGGAAATATATTAATTTGTGTTCTGAAGCTGAAGGTTTTGGAACAAAATATGAGTGAGTAGTTAATAACAGAATTTTCATTTTTGGGTGAACTTACCATTTAAGCTGAAATCACAGACTTGTTTTGTTTATAGACCAATAATAAACAATAATAATAGTTTCTTTGAATATTATTATATACAGACGCACCCTATCCCTTTAAACTGGCAGTATGAAGATGCCCGCAAGCTGTTTTTGGAAACCCCAGAAATCGATGACCCAGTCCTGGCCTGGAGTGAGCCTGATGAAGAAGGTCTGGTGCAGTTTTTGTGCAAGGAGAAACCTTTGAAGTATGCCTACATGTTCTGCAATTATGGAGGGTTTGCCATTATTTGACATCACTTGATCTTTATATTAAACTTTCATTTGGTATTTGAACATATTTACTGTTTTAAGGGAGGAAAGGGTGCGAGGACGCATGAAGAAGTTTCGCGAGACTCTCTTAAAGAGACGGAAACAGAGGGAGGTAAATGAGAAAATGGGCCAAACTAGACAATCACGCCTTGAAGATTTTTTCCCTGCCACGAGGAAGAGAAAGGTATCAGTTAAAGAAGTATTAGGAATTTATCACTTTATTAATATTGTATCCAACAATCTTGACATCCCTCTCTAGGCTGAATCTGCTGCTGTTATAGAATCAAGTGGGAGGAAACAATCCAAAATTAAACAGGACTGAATCGTGTGGATCTTGGATCTCAAAGCATTGCTCAAACAAGAGTCAAATGTGTAATGACTTGAAGCAGTTTAAAGCACTTTTTTACTTAATATTTTATTTTGTTCAAATGGCAACATCATGTTAAACCAGTGCCAAGAAACCCCATTTTTAATTAATGTTTGCATCATGTACAAAAAAGGTACTAATGTCTGAGAGCATGTAAAATCAATACTTTAGCAAAAAACATCTTAATAAATGTTTATTACGACAAAAAAGTAAAGCTCGTTTTATTTCTAAAGGTATGCTCTGCCTCATTGTTTCCTAATACATTATTATAGTAGTGTACAATATTACTGTGGCTTTTGTTTAAGGAAGCTCCATACTTTATTGGTTATGAACATATATGTTTTATTCCATGAGTGTGAAATCTGTGTGTGATATCGGGGTGCTGAGATTGGTGCTTGGAGCCTTCACACAGGCCGAGTTATCCTGTGTCCAAAAATTAAACCTTCACCTTTTTTGTGGGTTTTGCAGAGGGTTGACTAAATGTAACAGAGGGCCACAGGGACTCTAGGGGCTTTGGGTTTCAATGCTTGCTTAATTTTAGCCCCTACTTCAAATTGCCCACCTTGGGTGTCAGTGTTTTGAGGAAATCATACTACAGAAAGTAAAAGGAATATAAACATCCATCTGAGCCCCCCCAAAAACACTTGGTTTTAGGTTAAATCCAGTAAATCAGGGACCACTAGAGGGCATTCATTTTCAGCCCACTGTCAAAAGAGCCCTAATAATTAATAATTTAGTGATATTTATTATACAGTACATGTATTGTCAAACAAGGAGATGGTGAAATAAAGTGTTACTGTTTGTATTTAATCCATCCATTCACAAACTACAAAGGAAGGATATTGTTTTTTTGAACACAGTAACTTGGTAATGCCATGTCTTGTTTACTTTACTTGTATGTCTTGTTTACGATACAGTGGTAATATTTCAATCACCCTGATATGTTCTGTACACACCATGGAGGTTGAATGAGGTTATCATCATGATATTACCATGTTTTTGGGCAGGATACCAGTTGTGGAATGATAGCAGTGTCATTGTGCTAGTTTCAAGTACATTGAATAATATACTATAAAACGTGAATGTTATCGTCATTTAGTACCATACTCACCATGTCGTTAACCTATATTAAAGTCTAAATATTATATATAACATTTTTGGCTTTGTGCCAGTAGCGGGGTTTTGTCTCCACTACAGTAGATGGCAGTATTGATGTAAACAGCCCGTAGACGCTCTGCATCAGTCCAGTGAACAACAGGACGTTTATGGCTATTCCTGGCTGTCCTATGTGGAACGGTTTTCCTGCGCTGCCGGGCGTGTTTATGCACTAGATTTACCCGTACCGAACAGCTCGACCTGCCCCAGCCTCGACTCCTTAATTATTCGGTGATGGCGGCGAGTGCCAAACGAAAACAGGAGGAGAAGCACCTGAAGATGCTTCGGGAGATGACCAGCCTGCCTCCCAATAGGAAATGCTTTGATTGCGACCAGCGCGGCCCGACCTACGTCAACATGACAGTGGGCTCGTTTGTTTGCACCACCTGTTCCGGAATACTGTAAGTTTATAACGAGGCCAGTCATATTCACACAGATGGTGTATGAACTTGTTGTTTTTTCCCCATGAGACGCCTAACAACCCCTCCCATCCGAGAGCTCATCTGCAGGATGTGTCCCAGCTGTCTCTTTAACATCTTCAGAACATCAGCTTTCACTAAAATAGCAGGAGATTCGGAGCCAGAGCAGCCGATCTTCACGCTGCTGTTCACGGGGGAAAGCGTGGCGTTCGTGCTTTATGGCTGGATGTGAGATTGTGTTAAAAAAGTACTGTATCAATGTGTGACACACCCATGTTTAAACATTATGAGTGTTTATGTGTGGTTTATTATCATAACTAGATCAACTGGAAAAGCTTTATATCATTTTTGCCATTTCTGCATTGTATTAAGGTACTGGGAATAGGGCCCCTGGGAGCACATAGGGGCTCTTAGTTTAAGCAACTGGTAAGTCAGTTTGTGTTTTATGTTGTTGGTGTGATATGACAGGGGCCATCAATGACCCCCAGAGGGCCAGCAGAACATGATGCTGCAATGTATTATTTTAAATCAGAAATGCCACCCTCTATGTAGTTTTACTCTAGACCTTTTGGTGCAGAGTTTTGACTGAGTATGACAAGGGTCAATTTAGGTTCATATGTCATGCGTCTTTAATGTCAGTTTTTTTCAACATTCCACAGAAAGTTGACCAAATATGATGAGGCCACATTGGCCATCAGGTCTTCACACAGGCTCAAAGGTTGGCCCTAAATAGCCTTAAAGGATGGCAGTGTTTTTAGGATATTGTAGCACTGAACGAATAAAAAAGACGGGCGGGCCCTCATAAGACTGTGGTTCCACACAAGGCCTCTAATGTAAGTGTCGACGCAAGCACCTGTAGACGCGCTACATCAGTCTAGTGAACAACAGTACATTTATAGCTATTCCTGGTTGTCCTATGTGGAATGATTTTCCTGCGTTGCTGGGTGTGTTAATGCACTAGATTTACCCGAACTGAACAGCTCGACCTGCCACAGGCTTGACTCCATAATTATTCAATATTTATATATCTCCAGATTATAAACGAAAACAGGACGAGAAGCACCTAAAGATGCTTCAGGAGATGACTAGGCTGCCTCTCAAGAGACATTCTTGTGTCAAGAAATGAATGTATATGATGGAGCCCAGTTCAGAGCCTGGGGGTTCTCAACAAGGTTTTAATTCAACACCTTGAATCAATTTTGGGAATGTCTGTGTGACATTTTGGTGCAAAGATCTGACTAAATATAGGGTCTCACTAAGTAGTCTGGGGGCCCCAGAGGCCTTTGGGACTGCAAATACTTGGTGTCTCCGGGGTCTTAATAAGTGTTAAAAGTTGATCAATCAATTTAGAGAAATTTAGGGTCATTAAAAAGTCTTAAATGTTCTAATACACAGTATTAAATGTAGCTTTTTTTATTATACACTGTATAGTTGTATAGTAACGTTTGCCAGAATTTAATCTGCGAATATTGGGGTGGTGTATAGTTTTGTTTACTGCAGTAACCAAAGCAACACTGTTATTCCTGCTGTTCTATATGCGCCATCTGCCGGATTAGCATTTTTATTCAGTATATAAATAATGTTTTAGTCAGGATTAGTTTCTTATAACCAGTTAGGGCTGGGCGATTAATTCGATAACAAAAATTATCACGATATATATTTTTTCAATAAAACGATAATGACAGTTTGATAAGTGCTCGATAATATTTATACACTATGCATAAAGCTGCACAGGCATTTTGCAGCCTGCACTTCCAGATGCCACATGTAGTACAAGTTTAAAGTTATACAGTGTTAGTTGCACTTGGAGGAGCAAGAAGTAAAAAAAATAAATGGTCACACTTTATTTTGACGGTCCGATTGTTGAATTCAAGTTACATTGCAACTAATTATCATTAGATTTTAAGTAGACTGTTAGGTTGGGGTTAGGGTTAGTGTAAGTTGACATGTAGTTGCAAAGTTTCTTAGAGTCAGTTAAATGTCTGTTGAAGAACTGTTAAATGTCAGCGTCAACAGATATTAAGCAGTCTACTAATACTCAAATGGACCATCAAAATAAAGTGTTACCAAATAAATAAATAAGGTCACAGTCACAGACATTGTTGACAAGAAATGTCACTAAACTTTAGTAGTCTGGAGCTACATCGTTTTTTGCAATCCAACTCAATACAGAGCAAAAATGTGTTAAATCAGCTGCACAAAGGAATTGGCATGCTGAAAATCCTTTAAAATTGATAGATATAAAGATTTGACATTTATCGTGATAATTATTGATATTGGCTAATATGAAAAAAAATATCGTCATAATTTTTTTTTTGCCATATCGCCCAGCCCTACAACCAGTATTTAGTAAATACACTGCAAGTTAAAATGTTGCCAATGTTACTAGTATTCTGTTGATTTGGGCTACCTTGTCAGATTGTCCTGTACCTTTTTTTAAAAGTAGGTAGCACATTTTGATGATGAAATACGCTACCCATAAGATCTTGCTACCAGTGTAAATTTTTATGCAGAGTAGTGTGATATAAAGCTCTAATATCGCCCTAACCTACCTAATCCCCAACCCCAACCTCAAAACCATTCAAATACAGTGTTAGTAGCATAATCTGATGGGTAGGATAAAATGTCAGGACAGTGGTTGAATACTAATGTGGCGATTAGGCTTTAAAATGTATTGAAAGAGTCTTAAAAGGTATTCAATTCTCTGATTCTCTGATCTCTGATTCCTGTATATACCCTGAAATAATAGGGCCCAGCGAAGCACGTTTCTGTCAACAGAGCCAATGTTGGTGTCAGTGTTGTGATTAAATTCTGGTTCAGACATTTGACTAAATGTGATTGGAGGGTTTTTGGATTTCCAACACTGATAGGTGTGTTTATGCTCTAGATTTGGGGCTCCACACTGGACCACTCTCTGTGTGAGTGTTTTAATGACGGTCTGCTGCAGAGAGTTGACTAAAGACGACAGGGGCCCCAAAGGATCTCTGGGGCCCACTTAAGGCTCTGAAGCTCTTCACTGAGCCTCACTTTTTAACAAGGTTTCAGTTCAGCACCTTGAGTCAATGTTTGGAATATTGATATACTGTATTGTTTGTTTTTATGATGTCTTGTCTATTGTAGCCTGTATTTGCTTTTTGGTTAAATTGTTATGCTTTACTAGACTATAGTTTTTTTAGCTTAAACTTATAACTTATAAATAGATAGGGCCACCCACTAATTATGCATGACTAATAAAAGTAGGCCTCTGAAACATGCAAGTTTTCAGACTTGTCTCTGCAGTCTTTGATGTTCATGTCATTTGATTTGCCCCCCAGACGAGGCCTCAACCCTCCACACAGAGTGAAGTCCATCTCTATGACAACTTTCACCCAACAGGAAATCGAGTTCTTGCAAAAACACAGCAATGAGGTACAACACATTTGAACACAAGTATTGCATTATGTTGTATATTATAATAGTGCATTATCAAAGAGTCTCTCTCTCTGTTTTGTGCTCAGATCTGCAAACACATTTGGCTGGGGCTGTATGATGACAAGAGCTCTGTCATCCCAGACTTCCGCGAACCTCAAAAAGTCAAAGAGTTTCTTCAGGAGAAATATGAGAAGAAAAGATGGTAAGAAGATCCATCCTTTTCCTTAATATTTTTTCATAAACCTTTGTGACAAGTATTTCTGTGTAGTTTATTGGTAATGCTTTGCTTACAAGTCTGAGGAGATAAATGCTTTTGAGCAAATCTATCCCTTTATATCTATAGTGTGTCTTCTGCGTTAACTCATCTCTTTTACTTTGCATGGAGTGACATTAAGAGTTGCCGAACTGAATTATTGGTTCATCATGTTGCATTGGGTCCATTGCTCGTGGCAGACTTTGAAAATTTTTTTACTTTTCAAGTAGGGCTGGGCGATTTGACCTAAAATTAAAATGTCGATTAATTGAACATTTTAAGTCAATTTCGATTACTTTATTTATTTATTAAATTTTTTGCCATCATAGTTCACTGATTTTGTAAAAAGAAATATGCTCGCATGTAATGTGCTCACAAAAGTATGCAACCGCACGAAGGCTGCACTGGACCTTACCTGTGCGTCTATTGCAGAAGTATAAAGTAACCTTAACAGAGTGGGGTCACTTGACTCCACATGCATTAGGTAAAGTAATTGAAAAAGTTCACCCTTTTAATTGAAGTGACACTTTTAAGTACACTACTTTAATTTCCCACACAATAATTTTTGGGCAAAGTATCGGATCGGTATCGCCGATACTCGCCTTCATTTTACTTGGTATCGGATCGGATAGGAATCCAGTGGTATCTCACATCACTAATGAAAATAGCAGAGATCAATGATTTATATTAATTATTTAGCCTGACATGTTTACTGTTCCAAAATACAGTGCATCCAGAAAGTATTCATATCTCTTTACTTTTTCCACATGTGTTTATGTTACAGGCTTATTCCATAAAACGCCTTATAGGCTAGGGGTCTTTTTGCATATGATCACTCTTATGTTTCCGTTTCAAATGTAAGGCTGTTGCATAAAATAATATAGTTTTAATTTATAAGTGATATTTCTTTGCTGCATCCTCCTTGATGTTTCAATAATGCATAATAATCTTTAAACCATATTAAAGACACAGCAGCCAGTAAAGGTTGTCGAGAGTTTTTGTCAAGTTTAAAAGGTGTGTTTGTCCAATGGTGTGCTTTATCTGCCTGCCTGATTCCCGCTGAACTGAGCAGGTTGTGTGACATTTGATTCAGGGGACGTTCTGGAGTCTGGGTTTGCGTGACATGCTGCGAGCTACTAGTCTGACAGTGGAAACGCAACATGATTTCAGCCTCACTGCTCAACCTCCCAGGTGATTGGCCTGGCCTGGCCCGATAGAAGCCCTGGCTCTCACTAGCCCAACAGAGGAAATGTGGCTAATAAATCGATGGTCATGCTATCTGAGCTCTAGTGTTCTTCTGTGGAGAGAGGAGAACCTTACAGAAGGACAACCATCTGTGCAGCAATCCACCAATCAGGCCTGTATGGTAGAGTGGCCAGACGGAAGCCACTCCCCACCTGGAATTTGCCAAAAGGCATCTGAAGGACTCTCAGACCATAAGAAACAAAACTCTCTGGTCTGATGAGACTAAAATTGAACTCTTGGAGTGAATGCCAGGCGTTAGGAGAAAACCAGGCACCGCTCATCACCAGGCTAATACCATCCCTACAGTGAAGCATGGTGGTGGCAGCATCATGCTGTGGGGATGTTTTTCAGCAGCAGGAACTGGAAGACTAGTCAGGATAGAGGGAAAGATGAATGCAGCAATGTACAGAGACATCCTGAATGAAAACCTGCTTAAGAGTGCTCTTGACATCAGACTGGGGCGATGGTTTATCTTCCAGCAGGACAGTGACCCAAAACACACCACCAAAATATAAATGGAGTGGCTTCACAACAACTCTGTGAACGTCCTTGAGTGGCCTAGCCAGAGCCCAGACCTAAATTCTATTGATCCTCTCTGGGGAGATCTGAAAATGGCTGTAGATCGTCGCTTCCCATCCAACCTGATAGAGATTGAGAGAGGTACTGCAAAGTGGAATAGTCAAAAATTCCCAAAGACGGGTGTGCCAAGCTTTTGGCATCATATTCAAAAAGAGTTGAGGCTGTAAATGCTGCCAAAGGTGCATCAACAAAGATTTGAGCAAAGGCTGTGAATACCTATGTACATGTGATTTTTCAGGTTTTTATTTTTTAATAAATTTTCAACAATTTCAAAAACTTTTTTTTTCACATTGTCGTTATGTGGTATTGTGTGTAGAATTTTGCGGAAATAAATGAATTTAATCCATTTTGGAATAAGGCTGTAACATAAAAAAATGTGGAAAAAGTGAAGCGCTATGAATACTTTCCGGATGCACTGTATACTGCTGTACTGTATACACTTGGAGTTACATTGCTTTGTTTAGTTGTTTTCTTAATTTTTTTAAGCTGTGTATTATAAAATAAAACATCTTGTCTTTAATGGCGGAAATGTTTTTTTACTCAAACATTTTAAAGAACATATTTTAGGGCAGTAATCATGATATCATGAAACCGTGATATTTTTATCCAAGTGTATCATACTGTCAGAAACTTATACCGGCCCATGCCTACTCGCTACATTGTTAAATATGCCCACACCACATTTTAGTCTATTAAACCTTTTCAAAATCTCATTATATAGTCCCCAGGGAGCCTAAAGTAATCATAGCCTTCTGTGTTGACCTACAAATTGACTGCTCTGTTATTGTGGCACCATCATATGCAGGTATGTTCCCCCAGAACAAGCCAAGGTTTTAGCCTCTGTGCAGGCCTCGATATCTGGTTCATCGGCTAGCAGCACCAGCAGCACCCCAGAGGTCCTTCCACAGCCCCTCAAAACCCTGCATCTCACCAAGACTCCTTCTAACCAGGTAATTACACACAACCATTTTGTTCTTTTATTCAGAAACGCAACGTTTTTTTTTCTTCTCAGTAAATCCTGGTTATGCACTGTTTTTGATTCATGAACTACCCTAATATTCTCTCTCAGTCCCCAGTGATCAGTCGTGCTCAGTCTGCAGGCCAGGAGAAGAAGTTTGACCTCCTCTCAGACTTGGGTGGAGATATTTTTGCAGCCCCTCAAGCTCAAACTGCCGGCTCTTCAAACTTTGCAAATTTTGCACAGTTTAACAGGCCCTCAGGTAACCATTTGTTTTTTAAATTATGTATGAGGGAAAAGCATATTTAGAAGCTGTGGCTTGTCACAATTTCCATTAATTATTTCACCGCTGTTTATCATGTTGTAGCATTTTGTTGTTCACCTAAAGGGATTGTCCACCCAATCAAATAATTCCGTCATCATTTTAATAGACCCTCCAGGGTTCACGAATCCACGATCGCTTAAATCCAAACAGCTCCTATCAGAATTCATGCTGCTTTTATATCTTTTAAACAGATAAACATTTGCCACACTTGAGTTGTTTTCAATTCTGAAGGACTTACAAAGAATCCCTCCAACAGAAAATTTAAAGATGTCTTGGGAAAGGGACCTGGGATTAGAGATCTCAGAAGATAACTGGACTAATGCTCTTCAAGTTATCAGGTCTTGTTCCATTAACTTTAACCTCCAGCTGATCCAATATAAGGTAGTCCATAGACTACACTATTCCCGCACTAAATTGCCCTCCAAGTAAATGCAAGTCCAATGAAGGTACACTGGCTCACATATTTTGGTTTTGCCCAAAAATGTCTAAATTTTGGACTGAGGTGTTCTCTTTTTACTCTGAAGTACTAAGGATTAATTTTCCTCCTGACCCTCTTATTGCAATATTAGGCTGGGCTCCTTCCTTTGAAAACTGTAGTTTGGATCAAATCCAGACAGTTCAATATGGAATGACTATGGCGAAAAAGGTAATAGTGTTAATGTGGAGCAAAGAGTGTACAGCTAAAATTGAGACCTGGCTTACAGAGTTTTGTAATGTATTACACATGGAAAAGATTAGATATGAGATTGCACACAAACCAAAGAACTGTAAAAAATTTGGAAGCTTTTTTTTTATTTCTACAGACTGACCAATGAAAACTGAGTGATGTGGAAAATTTCATGAATCATAGCAATTTGTACAAAATACAAAATTTCAATAATTGGGTATGTATAGGTAATCATACATCCAAAAACACTTTTCCAATTTTTATTATTATTATTTATCTATTTTCCTTTTTTCCCTCTTGTCATTTGTACTAATGATGTATATATGCACACATGTATATATGCTGTATATGTAATGTACATATGCAGATGTTTGACTGGACTTGTGGATATGTGCAGGTATAGATTACTCATAGAGGAATATGATTAAGTATCTGTACAGGTGTGGATGTACCTGTGCATATGTATTTACATATCACATATGTTTATTATTATTTGCTGGCATGGGAGGGATTTTGGGTTTGTTCTTTAAAATGTGAAAAACTTTAAATAAAATATAAAAAAAGTCTTAATCTAAACAACTTATAAAAAAATCCCATAATGTAAATAAGTTGTCATTTATAAAGAATATGTGAATAAATCCATATTGACAAAACTGTCAGATAGAACCTTATAATTCTAAGCAGACGAATTGTGAAAGATGGTGTGATATTCGACAGTGTTCTCTCAAGGCTTGCAGTGAGAGCTCTATATGCATACAAAATATGACAGCTTCTACCAAAGTTGCAAACGGATGTTACAGCCAGTGGATGCAACTGAATACAGTATATGTTAATATTTAAGTGAGAGCAGAGCTATGAGGCATTGTATATTTTAGAGAGTGAATACAGTTTTACGTGAGTTAATCACTTCAAATTGGAGAATTCTACTATAACAATAAAATAATGTGCTTTTGGAGTTTGGCTCAGAGCATGGTGCCATGGAAAATGCCTCAAATAAACTAAAAACTAATAAAGACTCCTCTGAAAGTGCTAATAGTGGGGTTAATTTTTATAAAAAAAAAACCTACAACTCGCCTCACAGCAAGAAGTTCGCTGGTTCAAGCCTTGACTGGGTCAGTTGGCATTTCTGTGTGGAGTTTGCATGTTCACCACGTGTTCACGTGTGCTCTGGTTTCCCCCACAAGTACAAAGACATGCGCTATAGGTGAATTGGGTGAGCTAAAATTGTCCATATGTATGAGTGTGAATGAGATTATGGATGTTTCCCAGTGATGGGTTGCAGCTGGAAGGGCATCCGCTGCATGAAACACATTCTGGATAGGTGGTTCATTCCGCTGTGGTGACCCTGGATTAATAAAGGGACTAAGCCAAAAAAAAAAAGAATAAATGAATGAAAAACTAGAACATTTCATTCGGCCCCATGGGTGCTCGGGATCGGCACCTATGACTTGATCCATAATGTTTCAAATCTATTTTTAGAGAACACCAGATAAATAAGATCCAGCCCCGGACGCCAGATCTTGTCTAGAAATGTCAGTTTTTCCAGGTATTTGGACAACAAGTAAACAAAGTTTCCAATACTTAAATTACTATCAATATGGGATTTGGCTGTGGACGGAAGCTAGAGAAGAGCAGAAGCAGAAGACGAAGTGGCGATAATAAAAGAGCAGTGTTTATTGAATAATTTTAGTTGCATGTGTTTCAGTGCGCTCTCATACTTCATCTGAACAGCACAAACTTAACAAATGTTATTATACAGTACATCAAGCCACAAGACCTTGAATCAGAGACATACTCTCATACCTCATATCAGTGGAGAAGAACATTTCATGAAATACCGTCAAAATAAGACTAAACAATGGAAAAAGCAGAACAAGTAATAAGAAATATACAACACAAAGAAAACTAATTAATAAATGATTAATATAAGAAATGATAAACATAAATTAATAAAAAAACATGAATGTTGTAAATGATTTTTAAATGATTATATAACCATAACTGAACCATATAGCTGAAATTTTCTGTGCAAAACAAATAATAAAAAACAATAAATAATGTAGTATGATAAAATATAGAATTGATTTAATTTAAAGCACACACAGGTTATCACAAATTTCAGATTCTACATTAGTCTGCTTTGAGCACCTGTTTTATTAGCATTTGTATGAACAATCCCTTTAAATGTCACTGACATATCATATCATGTCACCTAACCTATTACCATGCATGGTGGCAATCAGTTTGTTTCTTTACTTTTGGTTGCTTAAATGCATGTCAAAACTATCATTTTTCTCATCAGTCCTGTTCATTAATGTATTTTGTTCACCCCATGTTGCCTGTAGCACAAAATAATTCCACCAAAGACTTTGCCAACTTTGATTCCTTTGGAAACGCCAGTGTACCGTCACATTTTGGCACATCACCCCCCTCAAAGCCTTCCCTCCAGCAGCCCCACACAGGTACCACACCCTGACCCATCCATTGTTTATCATGCTCTTGTGTACTTCCATTTCTAACGATGACTGTTGCGTAATGAAATCATATACTGTAAATGTCATCAATGTGCCTCTTGCCTAACTGTACAATGCCAGTCATTTAAATGACACCTATTATGCTTTTTTTGCATTATGTAACAGTAAAGTCAAGTCTTGGATGTCTCCAGAATGTGTTTGGGAATTTTTTTTTTCAGCTCAAATAGACCAAAGGTTACGCTGTTCTTAAATGTCTTCCTAATTGCAAATGAGCTACTGCTTCTTGCCCCTTTCCAGGAAAACCTTTACAGGTTGTGTCTCTGATACTCTCAAGACAAAACATCTCATCATATACAGTTAGGTCCAAAAATATTTGGACAATTCTAAGATTTTTGGCTCTGTACACCAACACAATGGAATGGATTTGATATGAAACGACCAAGATGTGCTTTAACTGCAGACTGTCAGCTTTAATTTGAGGGTATTTACATCCAAATAAGGTGAACGCTGTGGGAATTACACCAGTTTGCATATGTGCCTCCCACTTGTTAAGGGCCCAAAAGTAATTGTATAGTCATCAATGAAACTTTTTCACTTTTTAATACTTTGGTGCAAATCCTTTGTAGTCAATTACAGCCTGAAGTCTAAAATGCATAGACATCACCAGGCGCTGGGTTTCATTCCTGGTGGTGCTCTGCCAGGCCCCTACAGCTTCAGTGTTCAGTTCCTGCTTGTTTTTGGGGCATTTTCCCTTCAGTTTTGTCTTCAGCAAGTGAAATGCATGCTCAATCGGGTCAGGTGATTGACTTGGCCATTGCATAACATTCCACTTCTTTCCCTTCAAAAACTCTTTGGTTGCTTTTGCAGTATGATTTGGGTCATTCTCCACCTGTACTGTGAAGCGCTGTCCAATGAGTTCTGAAGCATTTAGCTTAATACGAGCAGAAAATATTGCCCGAAACACTTCAGAATTCATCCTGCTGCTTTTGTCAGCAGTCACATCATCAATGAATACAAGAGAACCTGTTCCATTGACAACCATACATGCCCACGCCATGTCAATACCACCACCATGCTTCACTGCTTAGGATCATGAGCAGTTCCTTTCCTTCTCCATACTCTTCTCCTCCCATCACTCTGGTACAAGTTGATCTTGGTCTCATCTGTCCATAGGATGTTGTTCCAGCACTGTGAAGGTTTTTTTAAAAACTCTAATCTGGCCTTCCTGTTTTTGAGGCTCACCAATGGTTTACATCTTGTGGTGAACTCTCTATTCATTCTGGTGTAGTCTTCTCTTGATTTTTGACTTGTGACACGCATACATCTAGATCCTGGAGTGTTTTTGATCTGGCCAACTGTTGTGAAGGGTGTTCTCTTTACCAGAGAAAGAATTCTTCGATCGTCCACCACAGTTGTTTTCTGTGGTCAAACAGTTGTTTTGGCTACGCCTAATGTTTTTGCTATCTCTCAGATGGGTTTGTTTTGGTTTTTCAGCCTAATAATGGCTTGCTTGACTGATAGTGACAGCTCTTTGGATCTCATCTTGAGAGTTGACAGTAAAGCCTGGTTTATACTTCTGCGTCAAAGGATCGGTGTGACCCACGGCGCAAGCCTCGCGCGTAGCCGTGCATTTACACTTCTGTGCACTGTTTCTGTTTCTCTGCAATACACTTCCGAAACGCTAGCTGGCAGTAGGTGTTTGTTTCTCTGTGTCGAGTTTCTTCACTGGTGTTTTGTTTTTTCGGAACACTTTTTTAATGTACAAGTGGCTCAAATTTGCTCATTTTGAGGCGGGAACTGGCGGACATGCAACAACTTTAATCATAAGGTAAACACAAAACGACAATCTCCATCTGGAGCTCCTTCATGGGACTCCACACTTGTAAACACTCGCTGCATTGTGCGCGCGGCTCTCACCTCCGCCTACACTCGTCAGCAATACCAAGCCAACCAATCACAGAGCTTGCGTTACGTGTACATGTTACATTTTTTTGAGAGGTGCGCGTCAACATCGCCGACGGCCACGGCGAGGGGCTATGCGTCCACGCATAGGCTGCGCAGTAGCATACGCCTGCGCTTGACGCAGAAGTATAAATCAGCCTTTACAGATTCCAAAAGAAAATAGCACACTTGAAATAAACTCTGGACCTTTTATCTGCTCATTGTAATTGGGATAATGAGGAAATAACACACACCTGGCCATGGAACAGCTTAGAAGCCAATTGTTCAATTACTTTTGGACCCTTAACAAGTGGGAGGCACATATGCAAAGTGTTGTAATTCCTACAGTGTTTACCTGATTTGGATGTAAATACACTTTAATACTCAAATTAAAGCTGACAGTCTGCAGATAAAGCACAAACTGTTTGTTTCATTTCAACTTGCTAACTGTATATTGTGCTCTCAAAACATTATTGCGCTCATAAGAAATCATAAGTGTACTATCGGCAGTTCCTAATATAAAATATGTCCGAAGCATACGCACATAAATCTGCCGAATGTCTACTATTAAATAATTATTAATACTATTAATTGGGCTCTCATTTCCATCTTTTTTGTATCGGTTTCATAAACTGTTGAACACAGACTAGGTTTATTTAGGAAATAAATACACAGGTAACATGTATGACCCCAATAGAGAATCCGGAAAAGGCTATTTATGGATACTGCTTCTGGTTTATAGGGGTTATTAAAATAGAAAATGAATATTTAACATTATAGGTTGGTGGTTTGTACACAATCATGGTGGTTTGGTTGTGGATGCACACATCAGTGTGTAAATGCCAATATATATTAATAATATAATATATTTTATAGACACCTATATGCTGTAAACCTGCAGGTTAACTATGTTTATATATAGTAACTTGTATTTGATTGTAACTAACTTGATTTGATTGCAATGCAATAATGTACACCTTTTGTAAAGCTGCTTTAAAAAATTTTTATTATAATAAAAAGTGCTATACAAATTAACTTGAATTGAATTTTGCTGCTTTTAGCATAAGAAAATAAACAAGAACATTAAGTGGAACAGAATGTACAAGGTCATTTGACAACACAGTACAAGATCATTTTACAACACACATAATATCAGACACAACATAGTACATTTTCCTCTAGAATGCTTAAGAAAAAAAATAGATTAGTATTAAAATAAAAAGTAAAATAAATTATAGAGAAGAATTTGGGCTCCACAACTCAGTGCTCGTCAAACTAATACAGCTTATAAGGAGTTCCAAGTCAGCATTGCTAATAAAAAGTCTTATTGGATTCTAGGTTTTGAAAAATATATTTTGTCTGTTTGCCAACCCATATGTCAGTTCTTCCAAGGTCAACACACAAACCGTATTTAAAAAACGGCCGCATATTCGGACTTCCAATGTGTAAATGCTACATTTAAGTGAATTTGTGCATAACAGATGCTCTTTAATGAAAATAGTGGGGCAATGAAATTTCTAAATAATAATAAAATATATTATAAAAAAGTAATAATAACAAATAAAATGTTCATACATTTACTTGGTTACACCAATGTCAGAGTAATTAAACGTAAATTTTACTTAAAATTCCATAATATCCTTACATGGCCAACATTAATTCAAAGGCCTCCTTCCTAAGAATATATCCCATATATTCTATATATAACTATGTAGCCTATATATAACACATTTTTTTTTAATACTTAGTATTCTTTATGTGATCATTTTATTTACTTGTGTCTTTGTTAATGTAGCAAGTAATTTAATATTTTTTTCAATTCAGGAGGCATGTCCGTTCCTCCACTACCCAGTATGCCTCCTGCGCCACCTCTGGCCGGTTTATCAAGAGAGGATCGTTATGCTGCGCTGGCTGAGCTTGATAGTGCCCTCAGTACTACAATCCCCGCACAAGGGTAAGTTATTTCAAGCACAATATACTGTATTAAATACAGTATTGCAACATCCATGTTGTTTTTCTAGTAGTTTATTTTGATTTCTGTTCATGTATATCTTTTCGTGTGTGCATGCATTACCAAAGTGGTTATGGAGGCGTCCCAGGAGCTCCTGCACCTCCACCTCAGCATGGACTGCCCAACATGCAACAGGGTTTTGCAGGTGGAACTTTTAATTTTTTTTATATGTAACTAGTTTTAATGATAGTTTTAATAAAAGTGTTAGTCCAACCCAGATTGAAAATTATCATCATTTACACACCCTCATTGCATTCTGAGCCCATAATAAATTTAATCGTATTGGGAACACATATGTAATCGATTTTGAGAGATTTTGACCTAGAGATGTCAAAAGTAGCGACTGTTCAAAACATGTGTTTGTACATTTGAGCTCTATTGAGCAGGTCCTTAAAATCGCTGCTGATTGGCCTATGTGTTCACATACTCAATAGATAGGACTGTGATTGGCTCTAATGATCATCGCTTAACTCCCTTCTCTGAGGGATTAGACTTCTAAATGGACACTGGACCATTCAGTGAAAATCTTGTTCATGCAAACTGTAGCGGAGTCTCATTTCAATGGCTGCATCCTCGGAAGAATGCATTAGAAGGGCATTTGAGTCATTGCGGTAAAACGAAGGCTGTCATAATTTAAAAAGATTAAAAGGCTCTTTCAAATGTAGCCTCCAAATACATCCTTATAACCGGTAATGAAGGATACAACCAGTGGCCTGTATCATAGGATAAAACATCAGGACATTTTTAAAAGAAAACTCTGGATTACAAGTTTTAAATCTACAGTATGAATTAGGTTGCATTTTACTTAAATATCTAACTAAACATGTTAAAAACAAAATGACTACAAAATGCCTTACTAAGAAGTGAATTTATAAATGGTTTCAATTTTTTGTGTACATGTACAGTGTATATATGTATAGTTAATATATTCATGTATAGTAAATATATTTCTACAGTTTGGGATCCTTTTTTTTGCCTTCACGTTGTTTAATACTATATAAGTAAAAAAATCTCTGAGAAAAAGGCAGCACAAACGTTACTGTTGCTCATTGGTAGCTGTTATGGTTGCTAGGTGATGAGTTTAGTCCTCTGTAGGTTAGACCGTCTAATTTGACAACGCTCAGTTCAGCCTGATGCTGCATTCACACCAGAAGCGGATGAGGCGTCAAGCGCGAGTACTTTAAATGTTTAGTCAATGCAAAAATGCGAATAGACATCCTGCTGCAAAATTCACACAATGAGAGTAGGGTGAAGTTGCAGACCTGGAGACCCAACTGCACGCTCAGACCTGCACGCTCACACCAACACTTTCAGACCTATAATTTCCTCAGACAGTGCCACCTGCTGTTGAGTCGGGTAAAGCGGCAAGTCAGGAGACCCAGCACTCAGACCAGGACTTTCGAGACCGTCCTCGCTGCAGCCCAGAGGATGATGACGTACTGGACCAGGTCCTCTACGTAATGGACGATTACCTACACCTCCCCCTACCCTAAACCCAACCGTCACAAAAGTATGGGTGTTACCTCAATGGGCGCTACAATATCCAAGGCAAATGAGACCTGATCCAGTACGTCATCATGACTACAGACTGCAACGAGGACATCTTGGCGCATTTCTAGCAAGTAGCAACATCGGACACATGACCCTAACCCTAACGATAGGTCTGGAAGTGCTGGTCTGAGCATACAGTTGGGTCTCTGGGCCTGCAGCTTCATAATGTTGGTGAATGAGGCGTCACAAATGAAGCGGCGCGAGTTGACCATTTTGCACTTTTGACACGTATCGAGTTGGAAAATCTAAACTTCAACGGACATTCGCGCTACGTTAACCAATCAGGAGCTTGCTCTGGACAATAGCTCGTCAAACTGGGCTTGGCTTAGTCAGAAACACCACTGAAAGCGGCCATCATCCAGGTACACTTTCTGGAAGAGTTAATGAACTCACAGAGCTGGATGTACCTCTTAATGAATCTAGTAGACTCTGACACGGCGCCAAACGAATCAACACTGTTTTTCAGCATTCCTAAAGCACAGTTACCATCACTAAAATCCATGTTAGCCATTTAGCAACGAAGCTAGAGGCACCGGGCAGACAGAAACCCTGCCCATGCCATAAATCTGCATCTATTGTGAAGTGAATGAAGCGAATTTGATGCGCGAATGAAACGTGTAAACTCAAAATGTTCATCCGTCTATTAACACACAAATAGCCCGTTTGCGCAACACAATACTAAACCTCATTGGTTCTCAAACATCAAGCAAGCATGCTGCTTCTCACCAAATCTGAATGCTTCCTTCATATGGGGTTTTTTATCTCTTAATGAGCAATTTGAAGCATCAGAGGTTTGGGTGAACAGACATTCAGTGAAGGGATCAAAATTAAAGTGTTTTGATGATAAACTTTTTTCTTATGGGTGTTGGTGAACTGCATAAGGGTTGGTAAATGATGACAGTATTTCCATTTTAAGATGAACTAACCCTTTAAGTCATTTAAACTGATGCATCGATTTCTATCATGCAGCTGCTCCCTCCACAAACCCATTTGTGGCTGCTGGGATGGTTCAGGAGCCCATGTCTACAAATCCTTTCCAAACCAACGGACGAGCCGCTGCTTCAGGTAGAACCTAGCTTTGGTGGAGATCAGCATGCCCCGTTCTGTGTTTGTGTGTCCACTCAAGGAATGAGCAGATGAAACATGCTACTCCTCCTCTGGTCTCCTTTTATTTACTTTAGCCTCATTTGGCACTGGCTCCATGAGCATGCCAGCTGGCTTTGGGAACACAACCAGTTACTGCCTGCCAACCAGTTTTAGTGGGACCTTCCAGCAGCAATTCCCTGGCCAAGGTCCCTTTCCCCCACCTGCAGCCTACCACCAACAGCCCAATGGTATGTGAGACTATATTTGTGTTTTTGTGAGTGTGAAGTGGCCCAAACCCCCAACGGCTTATGCCTTTCTTTTATGCATACTCTTCTAAGTCATGAGAAAGGCTGTGTTTGTATTGTAGAAGCATCAGTGGTTTTGCTTTTTTTCGTGCTTTGTTTACGTGAGTTTTGGTGTTGCATGTGTTGGAGTAGCAGGTTCAGTGCTTTAGCATTGAAGAGGGTTTTTAATGTCTGTCAGTGTGACGCATCAGTTCCATGGGCTTTTTTCTTTCACGGTCCTGCTCAGGGGGGTTTCCAGCTTACGGACAGGCCAAACCTATGGGCAATTATGGACAGGCGGTCACAGGACCTGGCATTTCCAGCAACCCGTTCATGGTAAGCAAGTCAATGGCTGTGAATAATAAATATAAAGTATATGAAGGACATATTTTGCCATCTTTTGATATGTTATTGGACATTCATGCTCAATTGGTTAAAATAAATGTGCAAAATCACTTTCTTAGACATTAGATTAGGCACTAAATGAAAAACAGAAATACCATAAAGGCTGATTTATACTTCAGCGTCAAATGCACAAATTCTCCATCATAGCCTTCGCGCGGTCACATAGCCCTCGCCGACGCTGACGTGCACCTCTCAAAAATTGTAACTACACGTCGCAACGACGTGATAGCACAAGCTCTGTGATTGGTCGGCTTGATGAGTGTGGGCGGTGCTGAGAGCTGCGAGCCTGATGGATTCAGTGTTTTCAAGTGTCGAGTCCCTTGAAGGAGCTCCAGATGAATTTGTGTTTACCTTATGATTAAAGTTGCACATCTGCCAGTTCCCACCGCTGAAAGAGCAAGTTTTAGTTACTTGTACATTAAGGTAGCATTCAGAAAAAAACAAAACACCAGTGAAGAAACTCGACACAGAAAAACATAAATACCTACAGCCAGCTAGTGTTTTGGAAGTGTTATTGCAGAGCAACACAAACAGCACACAGATGTATAAATACATGACTACGTGCAAGGCTAGCACTGCGGGTCACGCCAATCACTCGATGCAGAAGTTCAAACCAGCCTTCATACACAATGTGACACTGAGCAACTTTAAGTTTCAGATAATTACTTTTATAGAGAAAGTCACTTAAAATAATCAAGGAAAGTCAATTTCCTTGCATATTTATTGCACAAAGAGCTTGAGTCACACTTGTTTGAGCTTGTGAAATGCTGTCAGATGGTGCTGCAAGGAGAGTTGGTATAAAAGATGATTTATTGAGCTTTTTTTTACATTTCTGTACAGAAAGGTCATGTTTTAATCCACTTTTTGTCACACACAATCACATGATGGGATTTCGCAGGTCAGAGTTCACCAATATTGAATGCAGTGACATGCATTAATGTTACTAGCCATAAAAGAAAATTAAGAGAAATTAAATGGCATTTTATTCCTGCCGTTTTGCACATAGTGTGCACGCCGCCCTTTTTTTAATCTCAAGATGGTAAAGATGCAGTATGTGATTTCCTTAGAAACATTTTTTTTGTTGTGCTGGTTGAAAGTCTCTTCACATTCCAATAGTAATAATTAAAGTAAATGATTTAAATGTGTTTATATGTATTTTTATATTCTGGGTGAGGCATAAAACAAAAAAAGTTCATCCAATTAAAATTTGTCAGTCAACAATTTCCATAATTCTGATAAGTATCCCAAACTGCGTCAACGAATGTAGATTTGTACATCTGCATACCTGTTCACACAGTTCATGTGTACACGAGAAAGTGACAGCAGTAAAAACATGCACGGTTTTAAAAACATGAATCAACTTTTAAACCTTGCATCAACATTGGAGTTACTTTAGCACACTGGAGGAAGGATGACCCCTTTTCTGAAGTATTTCTTTTAGACAGGTTTTATAGATTGTGTTGTGTTATGAATGGGTTATATGCACAGAAGTGTTGTTCAGCTACGGAAATCTTTCAGCGAAAGATTGATGTGACTATTTTCAGTTTCATAAGGTACCTTTTACAGCATTGATAAATTAGATTTTTATTTAGTTTAACAACAAAACATCGGTAAATAGCGTTATATTGCTTAATGTTAGCCCGCTTTACTGTAGTGAGGTTGGTTTTACATTCACATTGGTTCATTTTTAAACAATGACAACCTGTGATGCGCTCCCGATATTGTTTACCATGCTACTCAGAATATTCAGCCTGAAATAGCATGCAAATATGGCTAAGTAATAAGCGTTATTTCTGCACGCTGCTGGCCAACCACTAAGCAGAGTTGCTTTAGGACAAAAGGCGTGAAAGAGTGAGACCAGCGGTACTTGCATTTATGAAGTATTGCACATTATGATAGGTTTTGTTTCCTACACAACTGAAAGCATGCTAGATATCATACATTTTTTGTTCAGAATTGAATTATTATAAAGTACTTTCAATTTTTCTAACTGGCGAATGACATGATCTAGTGGGTTGTCTACTGTCATTTTTAAGTAGTGCGTTCGTGATTTTAGAAGGCGTAGCTTTAGGGGGCAGGGGAGGCATTGTGTTTTCAAAGCTGTTATACTAACGGTTAGTATTTTGGCAGATCTCCTACTGCACCTTTAAAACCAACGCTTGTCACGCATGATGATTGTCATGGTGTGCGCGAGCCTTTAGGCTGCATTAAACAGGCTTAAGATATTTTCAAATCTACGTATACGCGTTTATCATTATCATAATTTTTATCATTTATAATTCATTATAAGTAAAATGAATGTATAATTTAATACTACCTTAGGAAATATAACAATGCTTCTATAATGCATTCTTAAAATGCCAACATGTTTTTCTGGATGGCATAAATTATGACTTCAGAACAATGATTCATCATTCACTCTGATGCTGACATTTGTGTTTTTTGTTGTTGTCATTGTTGATTTCTCTTCAGGGCGGAGGCCCGGCAGGACCATACCCCACAGGAGGTTCCTCCACAAATCCATTTCTCTAAAGCGCTTTTGTTTTTTTTACACCACATCTCAGCTGCGCCATGCACACATTCCGCATCACCAATGCTCTAAAACATTGTCTTCAAGAATCTGAAAGTATTCAGATTTTGTATTTACTGCACTGAGTCTTCGACATTTCTAGAGAAAGAGCTGTGAATACGCAGGTGACGGTCTTCCCCACCCATCTGTGTATTCTGGACAAAACTCCACGATTGTCCCTCCTCATGTATGCCTTTGACTCAATAAGTAATGTTTTAAGCCTAGAAAGTAAGCTCCTTGTGCATATCAGCATTTGTAATCCTTTTAAAAACATGTTATTCACAAAGAGAAACTGTGACTGAACAGCAGAACACGGTGGTGTCTAGGGATGCTGTGATTTAGCTGTAAAAAAACAACCTCAGTTTGTCCTTAGCACCCGCTCTAGCAGAAATGTTTTGTTCTGTTGAGGAAGAGACACCACTGATCGCCTCATGGTGGTCAGAAAACGGGGTTTGGATGGAAGCCTGACACTTGTTGAAAGGGCAGAGGAGCTCAGCACAAGCGGTTATGTAGATAAAAGCAGATTTCTACAGCACAAAAAGGCAGAGTAGATGTCAGTGGTAGAGTTCGCTTTTCTATGATCTCCCCTTTGGGTCTCTATAGCCGCACTTTTGGAAAATCTGCAGGTCTAACTTGCGGTTCTCTATCGATGGATTTTTGACCACATCAAATGTTACCATTACAGGTATACAACTTAATGTGTACATATATAAATATATGTATAAAATATTAAATGATTTTTAACTACTGTGTTACATTTGTCTGTTTGTGCATTTTTTTTTTTTTGCTCTTTGTTGGACAAAGATAGAGTTTCTAATTCTAAATGATATTATTGTTAATTACAGGACAAGTGGATTTTATGGGTTGCAGTTTACGGTTGTATTAATGTGTTTACTAACATTAAAACAACAAAAGTTGTTCATTGTTAGTTCATGTGCATTAACTAATGTTAACAAGCATGAATTTGGATTTAAATAATGTATTAGTACACCTTGAACTATCATAAATTAATAAAATCATATTGTAAAGTGTGAGCACAAAACCATTTATAGAAATATAGATAGAATAGAAACCATCTCAGTAGTTTATCACTTGTTTCCACTGCAAATATTAAAACATTACAAGCCATAAACTTTGAACCATTATAATGACAACATTATTGGTTACATTAGGATTTCAACATACCACCAATAGAAGACAACAGATTTCCAACAGGGAGACCTTATACAGTAGTTTCTAACTAATGTAATTTCCATTATAGCCATTAAAACCAGTTCTTTGAGGGTTTCTGTTATTTTTATTTTTTTAATTAGTTTATTTTTCAGAGAAAGGGTAAGCAATGTGAACTGATGGTAATATCTATGGGTTTTTCTTTAAAGTTTTGCTGCATTTGATTTTAATACAAATGTGTAAGAAAATAAGAAATAAACTTTTATATCAATATTATCAATGTACAGTATGATCACTCTTCTTTTGGAAACTCTTTTGAAAAAATCTTGTGTAAAATGGCTTCATTTTTAATAAATCGACAAGATATGTGACCTGTTAAAGAATATGGACGGACTTGTAATTTGGAAGTGGCTTTACCACAGTTTTTTTAAACATACACTACCGGTCAAAAGTTTGAGGTTAGAAGGATTTTAGATGTTTTAAAATATGTTTCTTTTGCTCACCAAGGCAATCAATCAAAAATACAGTACAAATTGTACAATTGTGAAACGTTATTGTACTATAAAATAACTGTTCAAAAGTAGTTTATAATTTAATCATTTATTCCAGTGGTTTTAAAGGTGAATATTCAGCTTCATTACTCTAGTCTTCAGTCAAATGATCCTTCAGAAACCACTCTAATATGAATTATTATTGTTGTTCTTATTAATATCATTAATGGTAATAGTAATAAAAGCAATAATGACTGGAGTAATAATTTCATTTGAAACTACATACAATAAGAAAGCAGTTATTTAAAATTTTAATGAATATTTTTTTTTTTACAATTTTTACATTTAAGAAATGCTGCTTTGATGAACAATAATTTCCTTTAAAAAAAAACAAACATGAAAAACAAATTAAAACTGACCCCAAACTTTTCACTGGTAGTGTACAACCCATGTTTAACATAGTTGTGCTACACTAACTCTAGTGTAGCCATGGGATTTCCTAATAAAAGAATAGTAATCAGTACTCCAAAACATGGTTACACTTTTATCACATAAAACCATGGTTAAATTTTTAGGGGCCATAATTTTCAAACTAAATTATTCTATATTTAAAGTCAAATTCTCAATGTTAAAATGGATATAAATAATAACTTGCAAAATAAGTGAATATGTTTTATCCATACTGGAGCAAATGAAAAGCAGATGGAAGGAACAAACTAAATTAACATGCTGAGGCTAAATGACAGATGCGTTTTCTTTTTTGATTTACCAACTGTTCTTGCATGAATAGTCATTCAAATACATATATATATATATTTTTTTTTTCTAAATAACGAATTTAGCACATTTATAAATAGGACATTAATAATCAAATACATTTTTTCATTTATTTATTTTTGTAACTCTACTACGTCGTTCATTTAAAAAAAAAAACATACTAAAGCACTTATAGGAAAAGCATGTGACTTGCTCCAAGCTATGTCATATTTTTACATAGCCTATGACAATTTGGAATAAACCTCCATTGCCATACAAGACTGTCTTCTTTTCCACACATTGCCAGTTTGCCACAGTTTCGTGAAGACATCAATATTCCTCTAAAAAAAACAAGTGTCAAGTTCATTTTGTTGAGGCAAAACTTGAACGGTAAAAAACAACATTATTTATTACATTACACATTGCAAATATGATGCAAATAGACGGTCAGGTTATTTGTTTTTCTCATGAATGTTTTTTTTTTCTTTACTCTATAGTTCGAAAACCACATAACAATTATATAATTATATAATATGGGAAACTGAATTAATATAAATGAATATACCCCTCAGTAAAAAAAACCTTAAGAATACATACATATACATAAATGCTGCTATCCTTTAAATATATTGCAATCTTTAGAAACAAATTGATAACATACTATAAAAGAAACACTTTCAAGTGTGTTTTGGATGTTTTCCTTCCTTTAAAGGCCTCATTAAAAGACCCATAATAGCAACACAGGCTCAGCGTGAGATGAAGATGATCTTTCCCTCTGAAAAATAAGAAGATGACGTAGCCTGTGGAGTCTGTTGTCCTGGTAACGCGTCAACGGTGTCCGAGCGGGAATGGCGAGTTTGCTTGGAGAAACTCTGTTTGAGATCAGTGGACAAGGTCCTGCACCCATGAAGGACTATTTTCACTTTGCAATAACAAAGTCTGAGGTTTGTCTAGTTTTTTATTTTTATTTTATTTACTGTTATCAGCAGTGCGTTACTTTTGCGGCAGCTTTATGACCAAAAGATTGCTGTTTGTATCGTTCACCCGGTTGCAGTTTGAGGCTCAGATGTTTGTCTGACAGTATTACCACGTTGTGTTCTTATCAAGTCCAGGATTGTAGACTTTCGCTGTGTTCTACTGAACTTTAATGACGTTATAGCCGGCTTTAAATGGATAGTTCACTCAAAACTGCGAATTCTGTCATTGTTTACTTACCCAGAACCTGTCACAAACATGTTAAAGTTCCTTTCTTGTGTTGAACGTAACAGAAGATATTTTGAAAAATGTTTAGAAACCGGTAACCATTGACTGAAACAGGGGTCTCAAGCAAACAGTTCCTGGAGGGCCGCAGCCCTACACAATTTAGTTCCAACCCTGCTTCAACACGCTCATCTGTAGATTTCAAACATGCCGGAAGGACTCAAATAGTTTAATCAGGTTTGTTTAATTAGGGGTAGTTTAAAGCTAAACTGAGCAGAGCTGTGGCCCTCCAGGAATTGAGTTTGACATCTGTGAACTAAAGTATTACATAGTATATTTGTTTTTCCTACTATGAGACTCAATGGTTAAAGGTTTCTTACATTTTTGGAAATATCCACTTTATGTTTAACAGGGAAAAAATTAACCCACAAAGGTTTAGAACCAGTTAAGCGTAAATATTGAGTGGACTATTTTTTGGGTGAACTATCTGATTAAGTGTAAAAGGAAATATTCCGCTAAGTGACATTACAACAATTATTTTAATAACAGACAAAATGCAGCCATTTCAAAAACTTTATTTTTATTTGTCTATAATGATGGACACTCTTTACTTCAGGTTATCTGGAGCTGGTGGAAGATTTCTTTGAGATTAGACTGCAAGAATGCACCACCTGGACAGCTGAGAGAAACACATGAAGACTATCTAGAAGACAATCGCCTGCAAAGTAAGTTTTTCAGACATATTTAGGCTAGGCCAGGGGCTTTCAAACAGGTATTCACATCAAGGAGCTCTAGGGAGTCAATGGAAATGCCTGAAAAAAGAAGTGTGAGTATAAAGACAATTGTTTAATAAAAATGACTTAAAAATATAGCAATTCTCACATAATGAATGCAGTAAAGATTACATTTCTAGTAAATAATCCAAATATATAAATATATAGAAACTGTACTATGATGTAATAAAGAAACTTAATAGAATCTAAATATTTTCTTAAATAGAATCTAAAATAAATAGAATAAAGAGAATCTAAAATAATTTAGAATTTTAATTTAAAATCTTTCACAATAGAAAATGAATTTTTATTTGAGAAATTACAGTTTAGAAAATGGCTTTTACATTTTTACATGGGATTGCATGCACAAGGATCATCATATCTGTGCTAGGCTTGTGATAACATGACTGTCCTTTTAAGAACTCAACAATAAACTACATAATCTGCTCTTTTTTCATTTAGATCAAGTGGCCATGGTATTTGGTCCTCATATCTTGCAGTACTCTCAAAATTTATGTCAGGGGTACTATGATTTCATTGCCCGTCTCCCCAACGCTTTACTTTTCAAAATCATGGGATACCTGGACCTTGAAAACATTTCAGTTCTTTCACGAACCTGCCGTAAATTAAGAGAGGTAAGACCAAATCCCATTCCTGTTTCAAATGTGTTATTTAAAGCTTTGTAACTTTTTTAAATATTTTTTTTGTATTAATTATTTATACAAATTATACATTATACAAATTATTTACATCACGAACATCACAACCAGCCTGCCAGTGTTCAATACTGTCTCCTTACCTTAGCCCTAATTCTATAAAAAAAGAAGTCAACCAAGAAGCTGGATATACTGTATAGTTACAGTGATAAACTGCTAAGAAATATACATTATTCCACACTATGTTTACACATAGGAAATAAAATAAATGAATACATTAAAGTGCTTGATGCCATGAAAATCCTTTAAATATAATGTCAGAAGCAGAAAAATCTTTAAATCAGTTTTACGTTTGAAATGACTTGATGTTGAATGGTCACATTGAAGTGTATGTGCTCTTAACTGATTATTTTCCTTCCAGCTTTGTAACTCTGAGGAGTTCTGGGAGCAGACAGTGAGGAAGCATTGTGACACTGTGACTCCAACAGTGGAGGCTTTAGCTAAGGAGGTTGGCTGGAAGACAATTTTCTTCACCAACAAGCTGCAGCTGCAGATGCAGATTAGCCGCCGGAAGCAGAAGGACAATCAGCCCTGTGAGGATAAAGATGAGCCTAGTTCCTCTTCAGTAGCCTTGGAGTAATTAGTTAAAGGCCCATTTCAAAGTTGTTTTTTTTTTTTGTCTAAAAAAGATTTTCTTAGTAGAAGTAGAACACGATTTTTGCTTAATGAATGGCGATTTCACTGTGTACTTTATATGTATACATCTACAAATGTTGCACATTTTCTCATATTACAAATATTTTGGAATCATTTTACAGCCAAGACATCTAATTGTCTGGCATATTTTTAGCAATTCAGAGACTTTTATTATACAAGCATGACAATTTATCTACTTGACAACATACCTCACACACTACAACAGTATTGTCCTGTGCAGATGCCAACATTTGTGTACAAGTTTCCATAAAATAATTTAAAATATATTTAAATATCTGAATCATCATTCAATTATTTACTGAAATCACTGAAATCAGTTTCTTAAAGGGACAGTTCACCAAAAATGAAAATTTGCTGTTTACTCACTCACAGATCATGCAAAATGAACATTGTTTTTTTGTTCAGTAAATATTAAGGAAGATTTTTCTCCCACTGAAACCATGGTCTTTGGTGGTTCATAAAAAGTAAGTCAATGACTACCAGCACTTTGAGAGACAAAAACATATACAGGAAAAACAAAAGTAATACCCAAGCAATCAATTAACAAAAGTTGAATAGATGTCTACAAGACATCTAAACATAGACAGCTTGGCTAAAACAAGATTAAACTTGGCCAAGACTAAACTTAAAGTCTAGTTTTGCGCTATTCTTTGACGTCTATTCGATTTTCAATGACAGCCCAAATTTAGCCTTATTTTAGCCAAGACAACTATGTTTAGACATCTATTAGACATGTTTTAGACATCTTTTAAAAACAAAAAAGGCTTGCTAGGACCTGTGACTGCTGGTGATGCATTGATGTCTTATAAAGTGAAAGGTTCGGTCTGTGCAAGAAATTTAACATTGTTTACTACATAACTACCTTTAGTCCATGACTTTGGCAAGCTGTCCTGAGTGTGTTCACAGCTGCCTGACTCTGGCATATACTGTAGAAAATATATGAGTTTCTGTGAAAGTCACCTAAATTAAATTGTCCTTTTTTTGAAAATATTTTGAAAAATCCAGGATTAGCTCAGGTACCATTTTGACTTATACTCATCCTTCCTCTTCATTATAGTACAGCACATTAGCACATTACATTATTATACAATAGGAAGACAGCACTCCACCATAAGTGCTCAATTTGACAATTTGCTGAGACTTGTCATATATACACATATATATATATATATATATATATGTATACACACACACATTTTAAAAAAGTAATATACATCTTGGATGTATCCCTTTATTGAAAAAATCCAATTAAATAACCTTAAATAAACCTTCCAACACCAATCATATTTCAAATATTGACAACCCCCTGGAGAAGAGCTGCATTATCTCAGCAATAATTGATCATTATAAATAACAGTATGCTTGAGATAACAAGCATTTTGTTATTTATGAGCAGGTGCTTAAAACACATCCTTCATATGTTCAGTTGATTACTACTGCATGGCATTGTGTCACAACACAGAAAAAGACTGTGTGTGGGGGAGATGTTGGAAACCTGAGATTCTGTGACAGATGCAGGTGAGAATCACTCAAGCCACCTGTGAAGAAGAATGACAAGGACCACAGAGAAAGCTGCTGTTAGACAAAACTGTTCATTTCAGATCCAAACGAGTCGAGAAAGAGAGTCCAGAGTGGATTTTGTAATGAAGTATGATTTATTAATCAAGCTTTAGCGACGAGCGATTGATCAAAAATGACTAATACCAGCGATCAGATGGATTTGGCTTTTGGGCGTCAAGCAGGTGAGTGGAATTCTACTTAATTCATTCATGTTTTCTTCAACCCCACATCATCTGCTTTTGTAGACTTGTTGCATCAGATTTTACTAATATTATGTAAATGAAATTTTATTGTCTGTTTTATTTCTTCAGGGTATACTTACTCCAATCTAGCTGAAAGCAACAAGCTTTTGGAGACTGTAAAAGCATTGATCCATTTTGGAGCTTTCATAGTCACCGGTCTCTTCACTTGCCTCATTACTGCAACAGTGCAGCACAACCAAGATCTGCGGCAGAACCCGCGGTATGTCCTGTTGTGTCAACACTGCATCTGCGTGGCTGGCTTTAACATCATGGGTGCAGTTGTGCACGGTCTCCGCAGCCTACGTTTGCCGGTCTCTCGACTTATCTGCTGGATCCTCTTTGACCTGCAGGTGGTGATGGCGAGAGGTCTGATGATCACCCTCACACTAATGTCCATCAGCACCTGTCTGTCCATTTGCATGCCACTTCGTTACCCCATTCTGGTCCAGCGCTTCCACCGTTGGGTCATGCTGGTGGCCTGCGTTCTTGCCTTGCTTAACCCTGTATTGTTCACCATTCTAGCCTGTTTGCGCTTTCCATGGGACTACGTGGTTGGTTTGGACACTGAGTGCTCTACAGCTTTGGAAGGCACTGCTTGCATCGCCAGTGCTGTTGCGATGCTGTTACTGATGGTGCTCCTCATAATCATAAGCTATGTTGCAATTTACTTGGAAGGCAGACGTGCTGGTCATTTCACGCGGTCTAACAGTAAGGGTCGCTGCACCATTCTCATCCACAGCCTGCAGATGAGCCTGCACATCTTGCCTTCCCTCATCATCATTTCCCGGCGCCAGGAAGCGCTCCCTGTGGCGATTCCGATTTTTATCCTCTTTAGTTTTGTGCAGTCTCTGAGCCCTGTGGTGTTTGGCTTGCGCTGCAAAGAGCTCTACAAGGAGATGCCACATTTCTTTCCATGCCAGAGGGAAGCCTGTGATTGCCGTGGTCACATTGGAAGCATGGACGCTACCAGCACTGGGACAATAACTAGTGTAGAAACCGGAGCCAGTACAGAGACTAGCTCCTCCACCTGTATGGCTAGCAACACCACATGTAGCATTATCATCGAGCGAGAGATGAGAATGAGCTACGGACAAGTGGAACAAGTTGGAACCTTTACCTAAAAACACAATAGTGAGATTAAAAAAACAGACAAAAGATGAAAAAGAGATTAGAGAATAAACAGCATCAAAAGACCAACCAATAGTGTTTTAGGAAGCACCGATTGACCAGCTCTCAACCACTTCCCTAAACCCAACCAACAGTGTTTTCAAAAGCAGTCCAGAAAGAGAAAAGACCTCGTAGCTGCCTGATTTGTACCACATTTTCAGATTTTACCACATTCTCACCCAGTTATTTACTTGTTTGTTTTATTTTTTGGCTTTTGTTTTTGCCTCACCTGCTTTCTGGAACCATTCTTCACCAGACTCGAACCCGGCAAGCTACTGGACAAACTGGTTACAGAGGAAAAGCCGTCCACACGGAGTTCAGCAGTCAGCTAGTAAGCACAAAAAGAAACTGTGTCATACCGCTGTCGTTTTAAAGACGAAATGCAGCCGTATGTTCCTCTGACTACATAATTCGCGATTTCCAGAAATGTATATAGGGCTACGTTTTCAGTATGAGCCTATGTTGTGTATATTGCAGTAAAAAATGTTCTGTTATTTTACAGAATTATTTCTCTTATACATTATTAAAATGTCAATAAAAGTCAATTTGTTAAACTGTAGAGCTGAATTTTCAACTACAAATTTCGACAGAGCAGAGAACGTCTCATAACACATTTCATAACCTTAAAAAAACTGAAAATACTTGTGGATCACTAAATACAGAAAACGTTATTAACAGATACAGTATTTTTTACAATGTCAGGTTTTCTTGTGTTCACATTTACAATGATTTTAATTCACGTTATGTTATTAATTTGAAAGGTTATTCTCTGTGGTGTAGAGTGCATCAAGTCTGAGCAGCACTTCAGAATCAGTCTGTTTGTGGAGGAACTAAATATGAACAATAACAGCATTTT
>CAIGQZ010001336.1:32853875-32876779 GCA_903798205.1 Danio tinwini
AAACGTCTGGATGTCAAATGGAGGTCAAGGTTTTGACATCAAATCAATTGGCAAAGTTTATGACGTCAATGTCAATTTGATTTGATGTCAAAACCTTGACCTCCATTTGACATCCAGACGTTTATGCTCTTTTGACCACCAAAATTATGATAGAAAAAAATCTATAATATAAGAAAAGTTTTTTAATCTGAAAGCTTCAATGACAAATTACAAATTTACACTGGATTTTGTATCCCTGCAATGCATGTAAACTACTTTGATGTTAAAACAACATCAAATTGACATCTAAAATTGGCATCAAAAACACATCTAACATCAATTACAGCACTGTTTTTTACACCAATGTTAGATGTCAATTAGATGTTGTTTTGACATCAACCAAGTCAGTTTGACTTATTTTTGTATGTGGTTTTACCATCAATGTGCCCACTGGAAAACTTTTTCCACTACTGTTAATAATGCCGATCTTTTTTTCAATGAACTTTTATTAATCCGGGGTCACCACAACAGAATGAACTGCCAACTTATCCAGCACATATTTTATGCAGCAGATGCCCTTCCAGCCGCAACCCATCTCTGGGAAACATCCATACACTCATTCACACTCATACTCTATTGACAATTTAGCCTACCCAATTCCCCTGTACCGCATGTCTTTGGACTGTGGGGGAAACCGGAGCACCCGGAGGAAACCCACACGAACGCAGGGAGAACACACAGAAACAACAACTGATCCAGCCGAGGCTCGAACCAGCGACCTTCTTGCTGTGAGGCGACAGCACTACCTACTGCGCCACTGCATCGCCCCTTGTTGTTATCATACATTTTGAAATGTCTTGTTTACAAGAGAGGCTAAAAAAATCAAGACATTATTTATTTATTATGTTATAATTGCACAATATTCAAATGACCAAATTCTGACTTAGGAAAGTTGAATGTGCTATGTGCTATTTGCCTAATAAAAGACAATAGGCTACAGTTTTTCATTTAAAACTTTAACAGATTTCATTTTTTCAAATGTTATATGATTAATACATTTGTATTTTAAAAATAAGTAATTTTTTCTGAGAAACTGGAGCACCTGGAGGAAATCCACGTGAACCAGCAACCTCCTTGCTGTGGGGCAACAGTGCTAACTATCGTGCCATCGGCATGTATTATATAGTTTATTCTAAAACATGCACGTTTTTTGTTTTATAATACTGAATGAAAATAATGCCTTCATTTGTTTGTAATCTAATAATCTTCGAATGCAAAAGGACATCAAATTGACATTGACGTCATAAAACATGTAGAAAAAGCTAATGGATTTGAAGTCAAAACCCTGACATCTATTTGACATCCAGATATTGATGCCCTTTTGACCACCAAAACCAAGACACAAAACATGTTATAATATAAGAAAGGTTTTATTGATCTGAAAGCTTTAATTACAAATTTACACTGGATTTTGCATCCCTACAATGCATGTTAACTACTTTAATGCCAAAGCAACATCAAACTTATATTTTGACTTATATTTTTGATGTGGTTTTCAGGATGCCCACTGGGAAACATATTGACCACCAACCGCTTAACCTTCGTGCCATTCCCTTGTATTATATGGTTTATTCTAAAACATGCACATATGTTTATATATTTAATAATACTGAATGAAAATAATGCGAGATGATATCTCCATTATGTACTTTGTTCACTTTGTGGAATTAAATTAATTTGGTAAGCTGGGAAAATGTGCATAGTGTGAGTATTTAAATGAGGGAATTAAAGCAAAAGCTAAGGCTCATTAAAGAAGGAGAGTCTGACACACTGCAGAAAAGAGGTCAGTGCAGCAGAGTTCAACACATGAAGGTGAGAGGTTTGACTTTACAGATGTCATTTTAACATCAGTGATACAACATTGATAAGCTGAATTTATTTGTTAATAAGGCATAAGATGAGTGGAAATACTGTACAAACTTAATTCATCAGAATTATGAAAAGTGTGTTATTTCGTGCATTTAAAGTACATCCAAGTCTGCATTTATATTGTTCTGATTATTTATCTGTTGATGAGGATGTGCAAAGTGTGATAGGATGAATGCCTAAGTTAAAGTACTGTAGTATAGTCAGAAATCATGTGGCGGTAAGATTTATTTTGCATTACTTGTGGTGAAAAGGAGTTAAGGTACAGTTAAATAAAAAGCAGGCAAGCTGCAAACAATTCAAATCAGCAATTAAAAGGATCAAATGAATTTTAAATAATAATCTAATTGATTGTGCCAGCAGTGGGACATCAGCCCCTATCTTTGGCATTTAGTGTGGCAAAAGCACATTAGCCATTGGCCTATAAACAACAGCAGAAAGTTTTAGTGTGTCCTGCTAGCCTCAGCATTTTGTACTCTCCATGCTGAGCTGTTAGCTCCCACATTTTTGCTCCTCTCATCGTATCACCATTTATGTTTAGACAACAGAGCCCGTTGGCCATCCGTTTACTAGCGCTCTGCATCTGCCTAAATATAGTCAGCCCTAAAGCTTCTTAGTGGGAGAACCCTCTTATAAGTTCCTTTCCTTGAACAGTAGCTGAGTATAGACCACACAAATATACTTAAGTGAAAATCCCTTGCAGGTATTTAATTCTAAATGAGTAATTACTGGGTTGTCAGTGTGTCTTGGTCTGTAGGTGCGCGCATCTTAGTGGCTCATTCGCGCCTTGGCTTCAAAGCGAGTCGCACACAAACGCTCTGAACGCTGGCAGTAGCATCTTCTAGTCTGACAACGCTGTCCACGGAGCTTTCATTTCTCTAGGGCAGATAACCCAACACAGCTGCCAAAATGTGTGACATGGGGGGACTCGATAACTTGGTGGCCAACACGGCCTACCTGAAAGCCCAAGGGGGTGACGACAAGGAGATGAAGAAACGTCGCCGGAGTCTGTCTCTTCCCAAGCCGGAGCAATGTGCTTTGCTCAGGACGAGTCTGGACAAGGACTTTGAATCCCTCTGTGAAAAGCAACCTATTGGAAAGAAGCTGTTCCGCCAGTACCTCAATCAAGGGGGGCCAGAGTGCACCACCGCTGCAGAATTTCTGGATGATCTGAACGAGTGGGAACTGTCCGAGAGTGCTGCCAGAGATAAGGCCCGTACTAACATCATCAACAAGTTCTGCAAAGAGGGTTCCAAGAGCTCCCTCACCTTTCTGACCGGAGATGTAGCAACCAAGTGCAAGGCGGTTTCCGACAAAGATTTCGAGGAGGTGATGGGACAGGTGAAGACCGCCACCAAAGAGTTCCTCAAAGGCAAGCCGTTTGCAGAATACCAGGCAACTCCGTTCTTTGACAAGTTTCTACAATGGAAAGAGTATGAGAAACAACCCATCAGTGAGAAGTACTTCTACGAATTCAGGACTCTTGGAAAGGGTGGATTTGGAGAGGTAGGTGCTTTTTAATGTGGTGCAACTTTTTTTAGGTGCCTTCAAATTTCTTGAATGAAATATTTAGATGTTGACCATGTATATACACTTCCAGGTGTGTGCAGTGCAGGTGAAGAACACTGGCCAGATGTACGCCTGTAAGAAGCTCTGCAAAAAGCGCCTCAAGAAGAAACATGGTGAGAAAATGGCCCTGCTTGAGAAGAAGATCTTGGAGAGGGTCAACAGCCTGTTCATTGTCAGCTTGGCTTACGCTTTTGACACCAAGACCCATCTCTGTCTGGTCATGAGCTTGATGAATGGAGGAGATCTCAAGTATCACATCTATAACATTGGGGAGAAGGGAATCGAAATGGATCGGATCATCTATTATACCGCTCAGATCGCAACTGGGATCCTTCATCTTCACGACATGGACATTGTGTACCGTGACATGAAGCCAGAGAACGTGCTTTTAGATAGCCAGGGCCAGTGCCGTCTTTCAGATCTTGGTCTTGCTGTGGAGATTGCTGTTGGGAAGACCATCAGCCAGAAGGTGAGTTCTTCGTCTCTATGCTGTGATTTGTACCACTGAAGCCACAAGATAGGTTTTGGGTGTGTATGTGTGTGTGTTTGTGTGCACACGAGATGAAAACTGATGTGTGGAGAGTGAATCCCAAACTACACAAGACTACTTTAATTGTGGAACTAAAATTACAGATTGCCAAGTCCATATTGTGCTTCAGAGTGTTGTTCAACCTTGTTTTCAGCCATTAATCTATAATTTTTGTTAATTATTTGTATTAATTAATGAATTGATTTTTATGCTTTGTGTATATTACAGTTGTGGATGAAGTCTATTTTTTATTAGCCAATGAGTCTTATGCTCGGAAGTGTTTTTCAGACACACATAACGTCTGGTGAAAGTTGATGTAGGTGTCTTCAATTTCATGAGGTTCCCTTTACAGCATCGATAATATAATTTAATCAAAATATAGTCCGTTTAATAGACCTGAGCATTTATTAAGTTAAGCGTAACATGAGACGAAAAGCTGTATAAATGTAAGTGTAAATGAGGAGCAGCAGCAGCTAAGCGCTGAAAATCCATTGAATATACTGTACTGTGGTAAAATAAGTGTTCATAACTTAAAGACATGGCAAAAATGAAATTTAACCTAGTGCTTCTTGTCCAATGTAAGACCTGCTTGGTATTGTATCTCAATCAGGCAGTGTAGATTGTTGATTTTGAACCAACCAGATCTTAAACAGAGTTTGTAATGCTATGACAGTTTGACAGAAGTGGGCTTATTCTCCATGCATATGGTCCACTAACTTGCCCATTTTGGACCATTTGTGGTCCTGCATATTTTGAGGCCACAGGTTTAGTGTTTGCCAATCCTAATGCTACCAGAACAGGGTTAGGACCTCACACCAGATTGTCTTTTACATGGTAAATCGGGATTACTGTTGTTAGGTTTATGTGCCTGTTGCATAATTCCTTGTGATCTTCATCATTCTAAGTACGGCTACACCAGTGAAAGACCAGTTAGCTGCTGTGTCCTTACATGCACCCTTATCTCATTCTTTCTGTAAACCTTTCTATTTATTGCCTGCAAAAAAAAAATTATTTGTTTGCATATATTTATTTTTTATAGAAATTTTATTGATTTTTATGCATAGAAACTTGGCTGTTCCTTCCAAAGCTGCCCAAAAAAATGATTCTCAATTACAATAATTTGACTTCGTTCAGTAGGCCCACACCACAAGTGCTTCGAGAAGTAAGAGGTTCAGTAATCATCACTGTCAAAGTAAAAAACAATAACAACAACACGAAGATAGTTATTAGTGAGGTTAAAAGGACAGTAGCACATTAGCAGCTGGGAAGCTTCTGATAATAACAAAGTCCATTGGATTGTTTAAAAAATTTTTTAAAGTCAATTGGAAACCTGTTTAATGCCTTACTACATAAATAATAAAAAAAATGGCCAGTTAAATTACCTAGTAAGGCAAGGCAAGTTTATTTATATAGCACATTTCATACACAGTGGCAATTCAAAGTGCTTTACATAAACAAGAATAAAAAGACAAGTATAAGAAAAAATAAAAACTGATAAAAACTGATAAAAATGTGTTAAAACAGGTTGTAAAAGAATGAAAAAGAAGAGAAAAACATAATAGTGCGATCTGTCGGACGCAGTAGTAAAATGTTCAATGCAGATTTCAAGTTCTTTATACCTTAGCACAGATTAATGTAACCTAACTTTTAACATATTCCCGTCATTTGAAAGTGATTATCCTACTAACAAGACTGAAAGTGTTAGAAGCTACTGTGGATGATTAATATTAGATCTATAGTTAAATTATTTTATGGATTGTAGAAGTTGCTGCCTTCATGTCTTTCCTCAACTCTACCTTTTTTTATTGTTATGTTAGTTTGCTAGTTGTGGTGTAAGCCTCCATCACACTTGGTAAAGCAAGATTGCATATTCATAGCTCATGTGCATTGTTGATGTATTGTCAAAAGTCAAAATGAAACAACTTTCATGCATTGACCCTAAGCTTATTATCCCGTGCCCTTCTTGAGTCCTCAGTTCAGGTTGAAGCCCAAGCTGAACCACCGGGGGTTTGGTTGGCTTTACACTCCTGATCCTCTTAGAAAGAATTACACAAATCTGTCTCTGATCAGACAGCCAAAGGCAGAGGGAGGGGAACGCGTTCAATTTTTTTATGTGTCGCATGTCTAGCGTATGTTTGAAGACTATCTGTTTATCACTATTCTTCACTGGGGTGCTCTTGTCTTTAAAGACTTAATCTCCTGCAGGTTTAACATTTTTAAAGTCATGATCTGTCATTTATGTATATTATACATTATATTCACAGTCTACAGCTTCAGTGGTCTGTAGGTGCTAGATCATTCTAGTTTAGGTACGCTAATTATGTTAGCCTAGCACAATGACTGTGCGTGTTTCAACATGTAAACACTATATTTAGCTAGACTGAGACTAACTGTTGATTGCTGCATCTTGCTATAATTAACTGCATTTTCTACTTGAACTAATGTATTACCTCCTGAACACGATCCACTTTCTAACTTAGCAGTGTATAAGTATACCAAAAACTTTGAAACATCTCGTTTATTTTACATTATTGGGATGTTTAACTATTAGCATGGTTTAAGTCTTATAAAATGGTGTTTAAAGCACCCATTAGTGATCTGTCTTTGAGCCATGTAGGTCAACTGATAAGGTACAGTAACTCTGGCATTAGGTTAGCTCAGTACTATTAATGAATGACTCCACGTGAAAGCATGTACACAAAGGTTCACATGTCCCTTTGTGGCTAAGAATGGTTGTCTTTATATAAGCAGACAGTCTGCTTTATCACAGTGGATCGGCACATGGCTCCTGACAGTCAGTAGGGGATTACAATTAAGCTTCTTCTTTCTGGCAAAGATAGGTAATGAGGTATGGGTAATAGATAGGGTAATACATAAATACTCTACTACTACTTTATAAACACCTCTGATGTTTCCCAAATGATCACATTTCCATACAGAACAGTCAAATTTGACCAGTTTGCCACAAGAAATTATAATATTAAAGTTCATTCTAGACTTCTAAACCTCAGACCATTTGTTTGTCTTCACACAGGCTGGAACAGGTGCGTATATGGCACCTGAAATCCTCAATGAAACTCCATACAGAGCATCAGTGGACTGGTGGGCCCTGGGCTGTAGTATCTATGAAATGGTGGCTGGATATACCCCATTCAAAGGTCCTGATGCCAAGAAGGAGAAGGTGGAGAAGGAAGAGGTACAGAGGCGCATCCTCAATGAGGAGCCCAAGTTTGAGCACAAGAACTTTGACGCTGCCACCACAGACATCATCAAGCAGTTCCTCAAGAAGAAGATTGATGAACGTCTTGGCTGCAAGTAAGTCCTTCTATTCCTCTTAAAGAGTTACTTTGCCCAAAAATGACAGTTCTGTTATTAATTACTCACTGTCATGTTGTTCCAATCCACCGAGACTTTTGTTGGTCTTTGGAACACAAATTAGGATTATTTTCGATGAAACCCGAGAGCTCTCAAATTCTCCATAGACGACAACAGTTGTGAGACATTCAAAGTCCAGAAAAGCAACCAAAAACATTGTCAAAACATTTCATGTAACTTCACTGATGTCCGGTGAAATGTTTTTGGTTCCTTTTCTGGACTTTGAACCTCTCAGGACCCTTGTGAAAAATTAGAGAGCTCTTACATTTCATGTAAAATATCTTAATTTGTGTTCTGAAGCGGCGGCGCAGTAGCTCTGTGGTTAACAGTGTAGTCTCACAGCAAGAAGGTTGCTGATCCGTATCCCAGCTGTACCAGGAGGCCTTTCTGTGTGGAGTTAGCATGTTCTCCCTGCCCAGCAAAGAATTTTGTGTTTAATAGACGTCTAATAGACATCTAAACGTAGACAGCTTGGCTAGAACAAGGCTAAACTTGGGCTGTCTGTGAAAATTTAATAGACATCTAAGAACAGCCCAAATCTAGACTCGTCGTCAAATAGACAGATTAGATAGCCTTTAAATGTGTAGTCATTCATTTCTGTTTAGTTGATGGCTAGTCTAGTTTTGGCCTATTCTTAACCGTCTATTAGATTTTCACTGACAGCCCAAATTTAGCCTTGTTTTAGCCAAGTTGACTATGTTTAGACGTCTATTAGACATCTTTTAAAACAAAAAATGCTGCTGGGTGTGTTCATGTGGTTTCCTCCATGTGCTCTAGTTTCCTCCACAGTCTAAGGACATGCACTATAGGTGAAATGGGTAAAACAAATTAGCCATTGTGTATGAGTGAATGAAAGAGTGTATGGGTGTTTCCCAGTGCTGGGTTAAACATAAAACCAGAGAAATTGAAAAACCAGAAAAACCAAAGAAATTTTGCTGTGATCAAAGGACAGTGAGTGAGTGAGTGAGTGAGTGAGTGAGTGTTCTGAAGATAAATGAAGGTCTTAGGCGTTTGGAAAGACATGAGGGCTAGTAATCAATAACAGAATTTTTAATTTCTGGTTGAACTCAAGGTGTAGTAATGACCAAAGGTCTTGTTTTTTCTCGTTCGGTATAAAGGAAATGTATTCTGAAATGCATCAAACTTCTTGTTCCCTCATGGCTAAGATGTAAAATTGTTATTTGTACAATTTCCACAGGAATGATGATCCCAGGAAGCACGAGTGGTTCAAGTCCATCAATTTTGCTCGCTTAGAGGCTGGACTTATCGATCCACCCTGGGTGCCCAAACCCAATGTTGTCTATGCAAAGGATACAGGTGACATTGCAGAATTCTCTGAAATCAAGGGTATTGAGTTTGACGCCAAGGATGACAAATTCTTCAAGGAGTTTAGCACAGGTGCGGTGTCAATTGCCTGGCAACAGGAGATGATTGACACCGGACTCTTTGATGAGCTCAGCGATCCCAACCGGAAAGAGTCTTCCGGGGGCTCCGATGATGATAAGAAATCAGGCACTTGCACTCTTCTGTGAGAGAGCAGCTCAAACATCCAGCAGCAGATGATTTCAGTGGCATCACTAACATGATTGAAGCTGTGCACTGTGTCAAAGAAGAGCGGAGCATGACTGGAAAGAGACGGGACATTAGTCCTTTGTAGCATACATGAAGACACTTATTACATCGTTTGCACTGTCACATGGTCCGAGAAACACTCTGGACCACCCCTGATGTGGTGGACTGAGCTTTTGGACCAGTCAGAGAAATCAACCTCCTGTTCAACAGGGGAGCAAGTAAAAGTACCTTTCCTTATTGAGAAGATGCTAGAGTACAGTAGAAGACTACATGCCACCTAAAGAGACTTTAAAATTATGATGTAACCATAGCGACTCAGTGTAATTGGCAGCAGTTGTGATCAGAAGGCAGAGGTGTGTGGATACTCGAACGGAGTCATCTACAAATAGCGGCTCTTGTTCCAAACATCTCCTGCCTTGCCAAATCACAGTTTATTTGTGTGTTAGTTCATTGTGTACTAGTACAAAAACGGCTTCTATTTCCTGTAAGACTATAACAAGCTACTGCAGACGAGGCCCAAGCCGAATCTTCTGAATTCTGTGGAAAGTCCTACAGTCTTATTAAGTTGTTGTAATCGTAATTCATTTATACACCCTTCCATTTTCCAAACCAGTCATACGTAGGGGTTGTGGGGATGCTGGAGTCTCTCCCACCATTTTAAGCTCTAGGCAAGGAAACACCCTAGACAGATAGCTATTCCATCGGAGATTATACACAGTAAAAGTGAAGAATCGTGAAGGATGGGTGTGCAGAAATCTGCAGAGCATTCCACATGTCCAGACTGCGTGTGGGCCTGTCTGTGAAACAGCTTACATGCTTACAAAAGTGCTTTTTTTTCTCAATCGTGTTATCCTGCAGCAGAGCTTCAATGATCTTTGTTGTGAGAACATCTTGCGCAAATTGTTATCTCCTGACCTCTGTGCTTGTGATCTTTGATAGCAGGGATTTTCTGACTACGCACTTCGATTTTTAAGTTCATAAATATGTACATATGAATTAAATAAATATTAATAGCTCTGAATTGAAATTAACTCAGAGCTCGCTTAGCATTTAAAAGTAACTTGTGTTTTGTGACTCCTCTCCCATGTTGTAAAAGGTACATACAGCCATCTTTTAAAGGAGGGTACAGATAAAAGAGGTCAGTCCTCAAGGGTACAAAGAAAGAGCTTCGGCACAGATACGTCTGCATGGTCATTATCAGTTATGTAACCAAGGTGGAGGATATGTCCCCTTAAAGTCTTCAGCAGTGAGGCTTTTATGATGCTGAGCATCTTGCTTCACAGAAATGTATTGTAAAAATAACAGAAAGTGACATAAAATGGACCAAACTACCTGTCTGCAATCAATCATTTCTTGTCAGTGTTTGTGAGGGTAAGTTTTAACGAATGCATCTAATTGTATGTGTAAGGTTTAAGATAACGGTTCTAAATAAATGCTAAAGTGTCAGATATTCAGCAGAGACAGGGATTCAAAAATGGGTCAATAAAATGTCTCTTTCTTTTACAGATTTATTTCTGTGCTTTTTGATGATTGCTGCTAATTCAGTTTCATATCAGCAAATATAAGGAAAGAATCAAAGTTGCACTTGCAAAGGTTAGTGTGCCATTATTTGTTTCCTTCTTCTTACATGTTTCCTGATATCATCTTAATCTAGAGCTTGATGAAAGTGAATGTTTGTGGTGCAAAAATCACTCGCAAAGTGAGTCCAAAACTAAAAATATTCCCCAGATTAAAGAGTCAAATCACAGACAGCCTAAAAAGTTCTGGGCTGATTTCAGAATACCACACTTATCTTGTAAGGCGATAATCTGGCTTATACTTGCGTACTTAAATCAACCTGTAATCCTTGTAACCTCTAGTCTGATTTGCTGAACCAAGACGAGTCACTCTCTCCAGACTCTCACCAGTTTATGATCTCTGTTAAGACTGGTTTAACAAACATGCTCGCTCCACATAGGTACAATTACACTCCATAGTTGTCTTTTGAGACAAAAATAATAATAATATGGATTCACGATTATAGCGTGGCTCTGTTCATGAGATATTTTTAATGGAAAAAGCTTGTAAACTAAGAGTTTTCCAGGTGGTGCAGCTAAAGACCCTCTTAAGCCAAACAGATCCCCTTCCTGCTTATGTGAACCAGTCTCCACTAATGCTGAAAATGAGCTTATGTGTGGAAAAAGAGGGGTTATTGAGAGTGTCATTTCACTTCTATGGAGAAAGTGATTGCTGCGTCAATACAACAGTTTTTAATCTTGGGGTGGTTGATTGATAGCCATGATGTTTTAACCATAAAATATGATGATCTCTTATATTTCCTAAACATTGAAATAGTTATTTACACTGACTGGCCACTTTATTAGATGTGCACTATAGTATATGGGGTTGAACTCAACTGTCACGTACAGAAAATGTTATGGATGATTTGAGCTTCGTGACATTGTTTGTTTAAATTATTAGCCCCCCTGTTTATTTTTTCCCCAATTTCTGTTTAACGAGGAGAAGATTTTTTTCAACACATTTCTGAACATAATAGTTTTAATAACTCATTTCTACTAACTGCTTTTTTTATCTTTGCCATGATGACAGTAAATAATATTTGACTAGATATTTTTCAAGACACTTCTATACAGCTTAAAGTGACATTTAAAGGCCTAACTAGGTTAATTAGGTTAACTAGGCAGGTTAGGGTAATTAGGCAAGTTATTGTATGACGATGGTTTGTTCTGTAGACTATCAAAAAAAATTGCTTAAAGGGGCTAATGATTTTTCCTTAAAGTGTTTTTTAAAAAATTAAAAACTGCTTTTATTCTAGCCGAAATAAAACAAATAAAACTTTTTTAGAAAGAAAACATATTACCAGACATACTGTGAAAATGTCCTTGCTCTGTTAAACATCATTTGGGAAATATTTAAAAAAGAAAAAACAATCAAAGGGGGGCTAATAATTCTGACTTCTACTGTATATGTTTATATATATTATAAAATGTGAAGACTGTGGTTAAATAGATGCACATGATTATGGCTGTGGCATTTGAACAATGTTTAGAAAAGAAAGATGATAATAAGATAATAATAGGAGGCCCGAAATGAGACATGGAAATAACTCCCACACCATTACACAACCACACTGCCAAAAAATACAAGTTTTTAGTTTTTCTTGCTTATAGTTTTTGTCTGGCTTCTGGTGTAAATATTTAACATTTAAAATCTGTTTAATATTTAAAATCTAAATATCTAAAATGTCTTAAATCAAGAAGCATTTTCTAAGTAATTTAGATTTTTTTAAAGAAAAACGTAAAAATAAAGACAATAAAAATCAAGTTTTACCTTAAAACAAGCAAAATAATATGCAACTGGTTCAAGTAAAATGATCATACTTCAAACTGAAATGTTTATTTTACTTAACTCACTGGCAGGTTATTTTATTTAATGGAAATACTCTCAAAACAAAGCAACGTTTTACTTAGAAAATGTCATGATTTAGGAATTTGTGGATATTTGAACTAGAAACAAGGCAAAAACTTAAGTAAGGCTTTAAGTAAACTTAAGTAAAGAAAGCTTTTTGGCAGTGCAGCAGCCTGAAATGTGAGTGCACTAAAGATTAATGCTTTTATGATGTTCACACCAAACTGACATCAGAATATTCAAGAGAAAAAGAGACATATGAGATCAAGAAACCTGTTCCTGATCTTCTGTTGTCCAATTTTCTTGAGCTAGTGGGATAGATAGTTATAAACAGATAATAATAAGCAAATAGATATTTGTTTAAAAGCAGTTAAACAGGTGTACTATCACCACCACGTCCCCCACGAAATATAACAAAAATAACAGTAACACAATTACTCTTAATGTTAAAGGGGTCCCACTTTATATTAGGTGGCCTTAACTAATATGTACTTGCATCAAAAATAAATAAAATGTACTTACTGTGCTCATATTATGTTGCAGAACACTTCTGGTGCTCTTGAGGTGGGATACGGGTAGGGTTAGGGAGAAGTTTGGTGGTATGCAGCTTTAAGGGTAGGTTAAGGTGTAAGGCAGTGGCAGGGGTCGCTAATGATTTTCAAGGGGTCGCCAAGAGCACTCATCTTTTTTTTTTCTTTGTTTTTTTAAAGGAATATACTTTCATTTATTAAATAATTCAATTCTGACTATTTGGGGAGAAAATTCAAATATAAAAAGATAATAGATTTTATTAACGTCGAGAATGTTACAGTGTATTGTGAGAGTGGGAACGTAGGCCAGAGCTTACATTAGCAAATTTAAAAAAAGATGCACCAAAGAGAAGATATGGCAAAGCACTAGGAAGGAGATCAAAATGAATGTGCAAAAAAGAAAGCAAGGATTTATTTGGATAGTTTTCTTGAATTTGGTTTCATTGAAGCAATGGACAAAGTGAGAATTGAGTATGTCATCTGTGGTGACAGACTAGCAAATGAAAACATGAAGCCCTGCAAACTAAAGAGACATCAGAGCACCAGACACCCACAGACGGTTGGTAAACCCCCCAAATTTTTCCTATTTTTCCTGTTTCCTATTTTTCACCTTTTAATAAGTTAAACAGATAAATTTGTACATGTTATTTGTACATGATGTTAAATGTGCTGCTGTTAAATTTGCAGCAGGTTTTGGAAAAAAAAGTGCAAACTGTTTTTGAGAAAAAGTCAATAGTTCCGAGTTGTTGTTTTTGCATATACTAAACACAACATTAGCTCAATGTTATATGTTAGTCAGTGTGTGCAATTTTTTTGTGTATGTTTCTGTGTGTGGGGGGGTATCTTTAAAAATGTCAGCGTTAAAATAGGGGTCGCCTGGAAAAAAGGTTGGGAACCACTGGTGTAAGGGATGGTCAACAGTGCAATTACAAATGTAATTACAGAAATTAAATAAAGTTGTTATTACATGAAGGTTTTTATTCAATCATAATACAATGTAAAACATACATTTACACAATAAGTACATTGTAACAAATTATTAATTTCAGTGTAAGTAAATATTAGTTAATGTCACTTAATATGAAAAGGGAGCATTAAAGGGATAGTTCACCTAAAATTTCAATTCTGTCATCGTTTACTCACACTCAATTGTTTGCAAAGCTTTACAAGTTTCTTTTTTCTGTTGAATTTAAAGAAAGATACTTTGAAAAATGTTGAAATCCGGTACCCGTTTTGACTTCCATAAACTGTAAAACCCAAAAGGTTAATAAGGTAACTCAAACCATTTGAGGAAACCGATTGCAACATGAGTACTGTGAACCTAATCCATTTGAGTAAATGAAGCAATTTGAGCACAGTAAAACCTGATAAATGTAGAGAACTCAAACCAACTGAGTAGTGTAAAACCAAATAAGTTAAGGCAACTCAAACTGTTTGAGGAAACTGATTGCTACAACCCATTTGAGTTAAATAACTAATCTATATGAGTACTGTGAACTTACTCCATTTAAGTTGAAGTAATGAAGTATTTAATTAACTCATTACCTTCAACACTGAGTTCAAAACTCTTTTCAAATGAGTAGAATTAACTTTCACTCAATTTTGAGTTAACTACACTCATTTCATTTGGTAAAGTTGACTGTTGGGTTTTACAGTGTAGTTTTTGTTTTTCAATTCTAGCACTTTCCAACATTATTCAATATATTTTTGTGTACAACAGAAACTCATAAAGCTTCACCAACACTTGAAGGTGAGTAAATAATTAGTATTTTCATTTTCAGGTGAACTACCCCCTTTAGTATAAATGTTTTCGTTGTGTTCATGTCTTAAAGTGGCCATATAACATTTTTACCCGCAAATTTCGTTGGGCTCCCTATATTGCAAAAGCTTCACAATTAAAAACGTGAGCTAAAATTTCTCCGAAAAGTGATCCGATAACTTGACTTGAATCATAATCCATTTTACAAGCCAAGCCTGAAGCTGATTCCCGTGTCTGTGACTAAATGTGGGCATTTAATCAGCTGACGTAAACTACTGATTTATTGATAGCTGCAGGCAGGAATAGACTGCGCTATGTTTGGTTGAGCACTGTGACATGGTTGAGTTAACTGAACAAGACATGTGGCACAATACCATGTTCCTGTGTAGTAAGAGAATACGTTTAAATGTAAGCTTGTATAATCTAAACAAAGTGCTACTCAACACAATTTCAACAACGTTCTTAAGCTCTCGAGTCAACAAAATGCTAGCAATAGAGGTTTGTGGCTATATATGTGATCTAACGCCATCATGTGGTGCATTCGGGAAATAACAAACACTTTACAAGCAGGTACTTGTGTTTTCTTCTTTATTTGTCAAAATAGCATTTGTACCAAGATGTTAAATGGTTCTTAAGGCATCTGCAAGGACAAAAAAATCCATGCAGAGGTAATGAAAATCATTTAGGTTACAAATTTGGCACCTATCATATTTCATACTTCGAAAAAGTGCCAAATTATGCCACTTTTTCAACGCACATCTTACAGCAATATGTCAATACGATCATTAAATATATTCACATAGAGAAACACAAACACAAAAACACCAACCAAGGATTAAGATAGCATCTAACCCGTCTCTTCAATCACAATGTAAACAAAAAAATCCCTTTAAAGGAACGCTTTTTTTGGAAATAGGATCATTTCGTAAGTCATCAACAGTTGGCTTTTAGTTTTGAGTTTTGCTTTATCTGTTGAGTTTTACTGTTATTAAATAAATTTTCTGGCAGGAGCACTTTTAGCTTAGCTTAGCATAAATCATTGAATCTGATTAGTCCATTAGCATCTAGATTATTCTAAATTAGATAATTTTTCTGTTATCTTGACTCTTATTTACATCGTGTTCTAAGACCAACACAAATTGAAAAGTTCTGTTTTCTAAGCCAATATGTCTAGGAACTATACGCTCGTTATGGCGTAATAATCAAGAAACTTTGCTGCTGTACCATGGCTGCAGCAGGCACAATAATATGCAGTGATGTTACCTGGTTGGAGGCTGTTTCCAGGTGCTGCATAATAAAATTGCATCTAATTTTTGAGCCAGAACCGCAGATTTGCTGAATAGATAAAAAAAACTGAGCTGTTTAACTCTAGGAGAGCTATAAAACGAGCCTATGTCCAAAAAACGTTGAGTGTTCCTTTAAGTGTACAACATTAAAGAATTCAAAACATCTAGGGAATGCGAGGCCCAGGGTTAAAATTCAATTAAATGTTCGGTGACGCTCAGCAGGAGGAGGAGCTTGACAGCAGACTAAACAGGGATCCTGTTAAGACACGGTGAGAGGGACTCATTAACAAAAATCAATCAGTCATGCCTGTCTGGAGAGTTAAATCAGGTCCTTTAGGTCCTGCTGAGGACCAGCAGGACGTACACTCGAGGGCTTAAAAGGAGATCAGAGACAACAGGGAGGAAAAGTAGCACAAGTTCCCCTTCAGCGTCCGCACCAGCAACTGCTTTATTCGGTCACCAGGACCCGGAAGGTGACACGGCCTAGAAACTTGTCACGCTCGTCATTGTTCTTGAGGTTGGAGCCCTCAACCTTGCACTCTACAATCAGCTCGGAGTTGTAGTCTTCCTTCTTAAGCAACAGCTTTACAGCAACCAAAGGCTGAACATAACCTTTCTGTAGGAGGTAGAAAGACAGAACACCAATGAAATATTGCGCATTTCACTGTATCACTTTTTTTGGATGGTTCCCATTGCACATTTTGTTGACTATAAGTTACATTGCCAAACAATTCTCATTAGATTATTAGCAGACTGTCTGCTTATAACAATCTGCTGAGACTGCTCCACCAACAAGCATTATCCTGACTATAAGAAACTTTGCAAATACCCTAACCCCAATATTACAGTCAACTAATGCTCTAAAGAAAATTAGTTGGAAAGGATTTGCAATGTAACTTAAAATAAACTACATGTGTAAATAAAGTGACACCCATTTCACTATACACACTAAAACTGTGTTCACATTTGTAGGTTGGATCTCTTGATTCATTAGTTCTGAGAAAAAACCCCAAAGACCAAACCCAAGGATTAAAATTATTGTTTGGCTTTTATTATAGTTTGTGATGGAACCTGCTGAACGGGCTTGTTTATTGTGATGGTTTTATTATCAGTTGAGAACTGAAGCTCATAAAATGCGTTGAAACAGCACCAGGAATTCCTGTCACACAAACAAAGACTGTATGCTGTATTCAACTATTACTGGCAACATTGTGACTATGATGAGAAAAAAACAAGTACGATTCAGCTTTCTTTTTTTTTGGTTGTATCTTGTGACATCATATCCTGCTTTTTGTTTGTTTAGGTGCCTTTGGTCCACGTTCAGCTGATCCACAAGTTTGTTAGAAGCAATCTCAGTCCACTTGTTCAGATGGCAGCATTTAAACATATTGAAACGAACTGGACTAACGGAACAGCTGAAAACAACCCATAATAAAGATCTAATAATATATAGACAGAAAGAAAGGTCATCTGTCTACATAATGATGTATATAAAAGAATAGCCCAGATTTCATACAAGTTCAATCCTAAAACTATTTAAATAACCGCAACTAAAATATTCTTTGGTTAAGATGAGGCACAAACAAGAAGTACTAAGTCATCGGGTTAAAATAGCATCTGCAAAAGCACATCCAAAATGGAAAAAAGCTATTGCCTGTATACCAACAGATTCAATAAGAAAGCCTGTTATACGCTTAAGAGAATACTTCTCAGATATTCTACCATCTCATATTCTGTGTTACTGCTAAGATTGTGAAAGTCATCCATCATAACATCCATTATATGCTGGACAAATCAGAATACACATCAGCTTTTCTTACCAGTAGTGCTACACACTCAAAAACTTTCTTTTTTTTTTGCTCGTTCTTATTTAAAATGAGCTGAAACAACACAATTCTTGAGATTTCATTGGGACAACTACATTTTTTTTGTTCGATCCACATGAATTTGTACTTAATCAATTTGTATTGGGACAACATGAATGAATTGTGTGGAACCCTGCATTTTTTTTACAGTGCACAAAGCATAGATGTGCATTGCATAGATTGTAATTAATATTTTAGATTATTTAAGAAAGTGTTTTTTTGTGGTAATTAACATAAAGTATTGCTGGGTCCACACTAAATGCAAACTTTAGTATTAGTGCGAGTAGATAAAATAAAGTCAATGCAAATGCACAAATAGAGGTGAATTTCTCTAATGATGTAGAACATGCGATGTGAAATGCACGATGCATAATATAGACACTAATATAGCAGAATTTTTGTGACACTGCACCACAATAATGCACAATATAGCATACAGACACCGATATAGCAGACTTTTTGTGACACTACACCACAATAATTACTGTTTTACATTACTGTGATAGTAGGTTTAGGATTGTGGACAGCCATAAAACACAATTTAATGGGTAATGAAATAAAAAGAAAAAAAGAAAACATTATCATTAACTTTTGGCCACAGCTGTATCCCGTCTAGCAACAACCCTTCATTAGTTAAAAGTGCCTTCTGTGCATTTAAAAAATATAAACTTGAGTGGAAAATGCATTCTGCCAGGCGAAAATCATTCTGTGAGTAAACTAAACAACACAGCCTCATTCTGAAAATGTCCCCCTATATACATTTCTGGAGATCGCGAATTATGTAGCTAGAAGTACGTATGGCTGCATTTTGTCTTTAAAACGAACACTTTTCGCGCTTACCAGCTGACCGCTTACCTCCATATGGACGGCTTTCCCACTGTTACCAGTTTGTTCAGTGGCTCACGGCATACGTCAGTGGACTTGAGATGCAGAGAGCAGCTGACTGTGACGATGGGTTTCAAGTCTGGCGAAGAACGGTACCAGAAAGCGGGTAAGACAAAAACAGAAGCCAAAAAATAAAATTAACTAGTAAATAACATGGTGAGAATGTGGTGAAAAAAAAAAACGTGGTAAAAATCAGGCGAGGGCTCTTCTTTTTTCTGGATTGCTTTTTAAAAACTGTTGGTTGGTGTTAGGAAAGTGGGTGGGTGGGTCAATCTGCCAGTCAGTCATTCAATCAGTCAACATTGGCTTCTGGTGGATTTACGCGAGAAGAGCAGGCATGAATGGCACTTGCAAGAAAAATTTGAGATCTCAAAAAGCATACACATCGGCCTCTGGTGGATTCAGGAAAGCAAAAACTGAGAAAAAAAAAAAAACAAAAAAAAAAAACGTAGCTCCTGGGACATATTTGGCACTCTCCAGAAATGTATATTGAAGTAAGTTTTCAGAATGAGCCTGGGTTGAAACAAAAGCTAGTGACACAATCTATGTGATCTCTTTGCGCTTGGTGTGAACTCAGCATTACAAACGCCAGCACCTGAGCTTTTATTGAACCTGTAATAATCCTTTGAAGCATGTGCTGCTGACTGCCATACTTACATGTGTCTTTTTTCCATAGTAAGGGAAGTACATCCTATCAATAGTCCCCTCATGGGGGAAATACTGCATCTGGAGAGGTTTCACACTCTGAAGAGAATGGGGAAAATAGCATCAGACAAGTGCAGACAGCAGACCATCACCGAGTGAGAGATGATGAGGTTTGATGTAGCTGTAACACTAGTATAAATCCTCAATATGCCATATAAACAGCTGCTGCGGCAAAGGAATACATTTGTATGGCTGCTTGAGAGAAAACAAGCGCTGAATGACATGCTGCAGCTTTGCCATGCTAAATGAACTACTATTTGTCCTAATATTAGACTTACTGCTTAATCAAAAATAGCATTAGCAAAAATATTCAAATGATGACCAATAGGAGAATGGACAATTTTTTTGATTCTGATTAGGGATGCATGAGAGATCAGCCAATATAACAACCTTTTGTATTAACTTTTATTAAGATTTTTTTTTCCAATAAATTGCTTATTTCCTCTATTTTTACAATTACATCACAATGAATACTCATTTAAAAAACTAATAACACTTTAAAAACACTAATAAATAAATAACCCTGTTAAACATAACTGTTAGCAAAAAAAAAAGATTTAAATAAAATAAAATAATATTTATTTTTTAATGGGCTTTTTGTGTGTATTTTATTCCATTTTAGATGGTTTAATATAACGTTGCATCCCTAATTCTATATTATGAAAAATGTTAATTGTAGGTGAAAAGGGCTATATGTAAGCATTTCCATAAATAAATCATTATAAATTGCCATTTTATTGCCAATGTCTGAAAGCTTTTTAATGAAACTTAAGAAAATACCTTCCATGACTTCCTAGGAGAAGACATCATGTATATACAGTGGGGAAAATAAGTATTGAACACGTCACCATTTTTCACAGAAAACATATTTCTAAAAGTGCTTTTAACTTCAAATTTTCCCCGGATGTTGGTAACAACCAAAAAAATTTATTGATGTAAAAAACAAATCAAATTATTTTACAAATTAAGATATGCGTAATAAAATTAAATGATACAGGAAAAAAGTATTGAACACAAGAAGAAAGGGAAAAGAAAGGCAGTGTAAGCCCAGACATCAGATAAAATCTCTTATTTTTAGTAGTTATTCAGCAACCCTCTGCCCTTCATCATCGTAAATCAATATTAGCTTCTTCAGTTCAACATCTACATTATCAGGATGATGAAGATGAAACCAGAGTGGACATTTCAGCAAGACGCTGATCCAAAACACAGCCAAGGAAACTCTCAAATGCTTTTAGAGAAAGAAAATCAAGCTGTGGAATGGCCCAGCCAATCACCTGACCTGAATCCAATATAAAATACAAATTAAAGATCAGATTTGGACTTTCAGTGTTTGGACTCTCAGCAGTGGATATTAAACCACACTGACCTGAACTGAACTAAACTGAACTTAAACTCTTAAAACTGAACTGACAGTTTCAATTCACTATAATCTTCTATGTGAAGCTGCTTTGACACAACCCACATTGTAAAAGCGCTATACAAATAAAGATGAATTGAATTTGATAGATGAGACCCATAGAACCATCAAGATTTTGAGACTCTTTTGAAGTCTTCAGAAAAAACTCACACCCGAGCAATGCATGTGACTTCATTCTCCATATGAGTCGTCTTTAAGCTACCATCACCAAAAAAGACTTTGTATAAAGTATTAAATATAGTAGGTCAGTACTTTCTCCTTGTGTCATACTATTGTTATTACACATAACAATATTTTCAGATTTTTTCTTTTTTTTATGTTTGTATTGTTTGGGTTTTTAGCAAAATCTGGTTCAATTCCATGTTAACAGCTCCTTTAGAAATATTATTCCCAGGAAAAACATGACGTGTTCAATACCCCTCACTGTAAATACACTGTATATATAACAAACCTGACATTTGTAACATAACACTTTACAAACAAACAAGCAACATATCAGCAATTGGCTATTGGCAAAAACAATATAAATATAAACATATAAATAAAAATATATCTACAGTCATGCACCCCTAGTTTCTGAATTCTACACATAGCCCCTTTAAAAGCTTGCAGGGAAATTTGAGGCAAAGAATCACACAGCATGTAAGAGACATGCTCAGTCACATTGGAAGCAAATAAGAGATGGCAGAATGAGAGAGACCGTATATGCAGTGATCTTACCCATCACTTTACTAAGGAGTTCAACTGGCAGCATGCAATTGAGACACGAGAGAAACAGAAAAAAAAGGAGGGAGAAAAGAAAAAAAACACACTCTTGAGAGATGATGGACTGACAATTAGAAATTCAAGCAGGAAACAACATATAAATCAAACCTTAAAGCTGAAATCCATAAGAAAACACTGATAATTACAACAGATCCTGCTCCTACAGTAGCTGTTTTTTATTCCAACACTCTGTAAAAGTGGCTCTGTGGGCACTAATCAGAAGTGTGGCATCTTAAATCTTGATTTTTTGCCTTATTATATAGTACAAAAATGTCTATCTATATAAATATAAATAAAAGAAAAGTGATTTTCAACAATATAAACCTTTAATAGATGGTTTTGAACTCTGTGGTATTTTTACACTTCTCTTTGTATTCATTGTATTACCTAATTTTAAAAACAATCACGTTTAAAGAGATAGTTCACTCCTAATTTACTCAAATTAGGACTGCATGATGTTGAAAAAATCCAACATTGCAATATTTTTTTTTAATTTTGCGTCATATATTGCGATATGAATACAATTTCACCAGATGAGTTGATATCTGTACTTGGAAAGAATTTATAATGTTAGATTAATTAGGATGATTCTGCAGTGGGAGTGCATCTCCGGACAAAATCTAATAAAAAATCTATAAACTTTTGGGGTCCCCTGACACATTTTCGTTGTCTGTGTTATTTGCAATGCGTTTCTGTATTTGCATGTGTTGTATTTTAATGCACGTGTTTCGTGAGAGATTGATGAATTAATGTTTAGTATTTGTCTATTTGTATTGTTTATTAATTTGTTTAGTATTAGTATTATCTCCATAAAATCTAATAAACAATCTATAAACTTTTTGGGGTTCCCCGACACATTTCATTGTGGTCTGTGCTATTTGCAGCGCATTTCTGTATTTGTATGTGTTGTGAGTATTTTCATGCATAACAATCTATAAATATAATTAAGACAAAGATACAATTGAAATAAAGTGTTTTATCGTTTCCTGATCTAATATCTAATTGTATTTAAGGACAGTAACTGAATGATAATAATAATTCAATAAAATGAATTGTAATTATGGTCAATTTTTTTTTACAATTTCTTATACCTGAATGCTTTTAAAATCATTATAGTTAATAGGCATTAAAAATGCAATGGCACTTCCTGCAATGTAGGCATATCCTGCGACCACATTGAGATATCGATGCTGAAACAATATATTTTGCAAATCTGTCTCCATATACTCTAAACATATTTAAATATTTGTGGTGTAACAGTACATTAATGAGTGGCACTTCAAGAAAAAAAAATTATATATATATATATATATATATATATATATATATAT
>CAIGQZ010001336.1:32906779-32924279 GCA_903798205.1 Danio tinwini
CAATTTAAAACGCAATATATATATATATATTGCGTTTTAAATTGTATTTATAAATAGTTTTATTTACATATTTTTAGAAATCTGTTTATCTTTTATATTAATACAGATTTATGCCAGTTTTCAAAAACTTTTTTTTTATTTAAATGTTATATTATTAAACTCTTGACTTTAAATGTTAATGTATATGGGACAAAGATGAGACATCCCTTATTTGTTTCTGCATTAAATATGTTAAATATGTTAAAAATAGACATTTCAAATACAGTAAATGCAAAACAAAAATAGTGTTTTAAATACATTTTGTGATGATAAAATGTCAAAAGATGAGATCGTCATTTTATCATAATGGATACATCTGTGTTAAAAATGAACCCACATTCTTATTTGCCTGTTTTTATCAAAATATCTGAGAGTTAATTGATATTAATTGATAATTGAAATGAGTGATTGTCATTTATATGTCATTTCAGGTCTCAATGCTAAGATTTGGCCTGATCGGGCCAGTGGTTCAGATTTTTACTGGCCCAACCAAAAATGTAAAAAAAAGTTAATAGCTATTTCTTAGCCACATATTTTAAATAATGTGTCAAAAATAACATCTGTAAATCTAGAATTTTAATATAAAAAAATGTTAATAAATATATAATGAGCAAACTTCAAAGTGTTATGCAAACAAAAAGAGCAGTATGGAAAAAGTGCAGGTATTTTATATCAGTTTTAAAGTAGGGCTGGGCAATGCGGCCTTAAATCTAAATCTCGATTATTTGAACATTTTAACTCTATTACGATTCATGAATAATTATTTAATTTATTTATTTTTGCCCTCGTAGTTCACTGACAGGTTTTGTGCAGTAAATATGCTCACATATAACAAGTCAGAGGTTTTTAAATGAAGGGTGCAATACTTGAATTTAAAATAATTAAAGGAAACACACACTATCTACTATTTATGATTATTTATTGAGTATCAACATTGAACAACTGATATTAAAATACACTTTGTCTAAAAAGAACAGTCAAAAAAGAACCAGAAAAAGTAATTGAAAAAATTGACCTGGAAAAATTGGATCGATTATAGGTTCTGAATGTCGATTTTGATCACTTTTCGATTAATCGCCAAGCCCTATTCTAAACTACTAGTAACGATCCTGTCTACCGTCCTGAGTGTCTCACACGCTGGTCCCAGTCCTTTTTTGTTGAGCCCTGCTTTTATATGTCACCAAATATTTGTTGTTCTTAATAATATGCCTGACACGATTTTTGCTACGATCACTATGTTCACTGAAATTTTAGCATCTCTCTTTTGTCCAATATGGTAAACAAATATGTGATAGTTATAGTTTTTGGCCCAGAAAAATAAAACAGAACTTAAATGTAATGTATATATAAATTACCAGTATCATGGTTGTATTGTGTTAACAATTTGAAAGCAAGTAAAGTCATCTCAAAGTTGCTTCTATGTAATGCAGTCTAAGCTGTTTTTATCAATTATCACTTTATTGTTTGTGACATTTATCATGTTTTGTTAAGTTGACGCAAGCTAACATGTGTTCTCTTCACCGTCACAGATCCCAGAGTTTGACAACCTGTATTTAGACATGAACGGGATCATCCACCAGTGTTCGCACCCAAATGATGAGGATGTGCACTTCCGTATTTCTGAAGAGAAGATATTCGCTGACATTTTTCACTATCTGGAGGTGCTCTTTCGCATCATTAAGCCCAGGAAAGTGTTCTTCATGGCCGTCGATGGAGTCGCACCCAGAGCCAAAATGAACCAGCAGCGTGGGAGGAGATTCAGGTAAAGCAAAACAATAAAAATGTAGAAGCTGTCAACATGCTATAACGTGTTGTAAGCATGATTAACACATTAACATGTTGCTCATGTATTATTTTTAGCACATTGCTGTAAATGTATTAAAAGTTTTAACAAGTAACTCATGTTTTAACACATTTCTAGCATGTCATGGCATATTTTTAAATTAGCATGTTGACATATTCCAAGAAAGGTTAAAACATTATTATCATGTTTCTGGCATGAAGTTACATGTTGCTAGCATGAATTAACATGAGTTAACATGTTTCTTGCCTGGTAAACATTGTTACCATTGCTAAAAGTTGTTAGCATGGTTAGCATGTCCTAGACTTGTTACTCACCTTTAACTATACTAAGATTTATTTGAGTGTTTTGACACCGTCAGTGAAAGTCTATGGGATTTTCATAAGCTCTTCAAGCCAGTAGTACATTTTGAAAGCATTGTCATAACTTTTTGTGTGTGTTTTAAAGGTCAGCAAAAGAGGCAGAGGAGAAAATCAAGAAGGCCTTGGAGAAGGGTGAAGTTTTGCCCACAGAGGCCCGATTTGACTCTAACTGCATCACTCCTGGTTTGTGTTCGTTTATCGCTTTCACATTGTCTTAGTGATGATTAATTATCATTCCACACAGCATGGGTCTCATAAACGATTCCTGGAGGGCCACAGCTCAGTTTTGCTTCAACCGCGGGTAGGTCGTGTGATTATGACAAAATGGCAGATGTAGTATGTTCAAGTTACATTCATAGTACTGACATTCATACTGTATAGAATGTACTTTTCTAATGGCTGAGTAGTACATTTAAATTCAAATGCAGTACATACTGAGTAGTAGGCGATTTCGGATGCAGCCCTAGAGACTATTAAGCAGGTGTGAGCTGGAGGTGGTTGAAGAGATCTGCAGATCTGCGGCCTTCCAGAAATCTAGTTTGAGACCCATGCTTTACAGGGTACATAAAAATCTCAGGCTATAGAGTGGAGGAACTATGACGTCACCTTGTAGGCAAATCGGCTGCTAGCATAAAACTGGTTCTCTCGATAAATTCCCTATAGGATTTTCCCATAGGCTTTTCGAAAATTGCAAACAATAAGCTCTGTGTTCAAACACTGTTCATTACACTTACACGTTTTGTCCAGCCGGATAATCCTCACACCAAAATACAACTTCTGGCACTTTTGGATCTTGAATGCAAATGCAAGAACTGAAAAGCTAACCATAGGCTATAAACGGACTACAACCTTCGGGGCGCTCGTCTGTGACATCAGAACCACCCTGCTACAGACAACTCTTCAAGCATGATCCATGACAATGATTTACGCTCTTGGTTTATTATATTATAATCCACGCTATATATTATAAACAAATAAATACGCAAAAGCACATACACCTACGTGCCTTTTGGATAGTTTTTACGTGGGAAATACATTTTGTTTTGCTTTACGGTTGTTGTAAAAGTTTTAAAACTGTATGTATAAATGTGCCTACATAGTATTATCATAAGACATGTTTAAATAAGTGTATTGCTCGAGTGCATACAGCCCGCTTACCTTAGTAACAGATGACAAAAATGAGGCGTGAGGGACAAGTCTAATGTTATATGCCTGAAAGTTCCATCATGGGCACAGAACAACACGCAATATTCTTTTTTGTCACCGAGTACAGCGAAAAGCAGCCCATACAGTCACATATGCTATACATTTTAAGGAGGAGTGTAAATATTGCAGTTATGACAGAGTCAAATGTTAAGAATTATGAGTTGAATGTGTTCAGATGAAAAAAAACAGACGAAAAATCTATTGATCACGTTAAAATGACAGTTAACATGTATGTATTCTTACACATTTATTCACACGTTTGCATTACTGAGAGCAGGAAAGAGACAGGCTGCACTGGTAAGCAGTATCCCCATAATATCGTTTAATTAAAATAAATGATCAACAAATGAATCTGTCTTGACAGTCTTTACAAGTGAAGGCATTATCTACACACAATATAAATTCCTAATTAGAAAAATACTACAAACTAAAATACTATTCATGAAAATACTTAAATAACAGACAAATCCAAATGCCCACAGCAGATCAGCTCATGACGTATAATGTTTCAGACACTGTCTGTAGTCCCGATTAGCAACTTGATAGCAACCGTCTTTTTAAGGAAGCGAAACTGATTAAAAACATCAAGAGTGTGCTGTAACTGATGTGTTTTATGTCGTAGAATAAAACGTGAACGTATTTTGAGTTTGTGTTAGCCACGGATCTTATTTAAGCGCTTTAACTGAATCCCATTGAAATAACCCATTGACTTTGGGACGAGGGAACCGCAACTGCTAAAATGCTAACTCGCTTCCGTGTTTTTGCATACAAATTGACGTCATAGTTCCTCCACTCTATTGATTTTGTTATGGGGATTTACTGTAACACTTTAGTATAGGGAACTATTCTCACTATCATTAGTTGCTTATTAGTGTGCTTATTATTAACATATTATATAGTGTGCTTATTATTGGCATATTTATATATAACATAGTTTTAAATTGCAAAGTTTGCATGACCATATTCTACATTCATAATTTTACCTAATATCAAAACTATACTACTTAATAAGCAGCAAATTCTGAGTTGATTGAGGCAAAACTCATAGTTATCGTTTTGTTAATTGTGAGAATTTACCCCTAAAAAAAGTGTAAACAAGTTTTCCTGAGGATCTTACCCTTTATTTTTATGTGACTGTTGTAGGAACGGATTTCATGGCCAGGTTGCAGGAACAGCTAAAATATTTTGTTCACAATAAACTGTCCACAGACAAAACATGGCAGGGAGTGAATGTGTATTTGTCTGGTCATGAGGTGAGTTTGCATGACTTCAGAGCTTTGCTTTATATTTATTTGTGTGTGTGTGCGTGTGTGCGTGTGCGTGCATGCTGGGTGGATAGTTGGTTGGAGGTGTGTGTGTAATTAATTTGACTCTCATTTCTCCACAGACCCCTGGCGAAGGAGAGCACAAAATCATGGAGTTCATTCGCTCTGAGAGCACCAAACCGGGTCATAACCCAAACACAAGACACTGCCTCTATGGCCTGGATGCCGATCTGGTGAGTACAGTTGCCAAGGGTCCATGAAAGCTTGTGAAAAAAAACAGAAAACAAAATGTCAAGGACCTGGAAAGTTTTCAAAAATAAACATGGATACAGGTCCTTTAAAGTGCTTATTTATTTTAATAAATATTAAGACATTTTCTGATAAAAAAAAATAAAAATCTAGATTTTCCCCTCTGGTTACACAAGACTAAGCTTTTTTTTAAAATATTAATGCAAAAATCAAAGGGATAGTTCATCCAAAAATTATAATTCTGCCATCATTCACCTTGACTTGTTTCACACCTGAGTTTTTTTCTGTTGAACACAAAAGAAGATATTTAGAAAAATGTTGGAAACCTGTGGCCATCAATTTCCAAAGTATTTGTTTTTTCAACTATGGATGTAATTGTTCAACAGAACAAAAACAAACTTAAAACAGGGTTGGAACACATGAAGGTAAATTATGGCAGAATTTTCATTTTTTTGGGGGGGTGAATATCCCTTTAATATAAGATCATTTTAGGATACAGTATAGGATGTATCAAAAAGTATTTTTGTTCTATGTCTGCTCTCGTCTTGTCTGTTATATGGCCAAATGCATTTTCTTTGCACAGTATTGTTTGACACATGAAACTCTTAACACAATTTAACCTTGCCTCACTTAAAATGTGCCCTTACATTAAGTACAGGAGGTGCACACAGCAGATATACACCTCAGAACAATTTATGCTAGAGGGAAGACAAGATGTTGGCAATGCAGAATTTCTTTCACTGTGAAAAGCAAAAAGAAGGCATTGGAAATACAATTTGTATGTTAATTTGGGAAAACAAAGATCTAGACATTTCCTTGCAGTTTTAAAATAAAATAAATTATCCACTGTTTTTGCTTGTGTTTTGTTTTTGTAATTGAACTTAGTCAGGTGTAGGTTATATCAGTTTCCAATTAGTATATTGCCCAAAAATCAGTGATTTAATGAATTTCAATTACTGATTTTTGGCCAATATACTAACTAATAATACTGTTGATCCAGTTCAGTTTATTACCTTTATCAGATTCAGCAGTTATTACATGTTATTAGTTCAGCTAAAAATATCTCTGCAGAAAGCAGTAGTGTCATTAGTGTTGAAATTCATTTCCATTACAATGTTGATGTTTGTCTGTTATGAAATGTAGTCATTTTATCAATAAAGCAGCTTACAGAAGAAAGTTGTGGCATCGTTTAGTTCTTTTATTTTGTTCATAATAGAAAGAGTTTGGCCATATTTAAACAAATTTTTTGTTTTTTTATTTGAAGCTTTTCTTCTCTTCTTTTTGTTTTTAGATAATGCTTGGCTTGACCAGCCATGAGCCTCATTTTTCTCTCCTCAGAGAGGAGGTTCGCTTTGGAGGCAAAAAGTCACAAAAGAGGTGAGTGTGTCATTATTTTCATTGTGTGGAGTTGAAAGTTTTGTGTGTTCTATTTTTTTGTGTGTCTCTGCCATTGGCAAATGAAATGACACCAAAACTGCCACTAGTTGTCAGCAAATTGCTGCATAAAAGGGATAGTTCACCAAAAAAAAAAGCTTCAATATTTATTCGCACTCTCACCTGTTTAAACGGCAAACAAGATATTCTGAAGAATGTTGGGGAAAAAACTGCCATTGACATCTATAGAAGGAACAAAACATAATTGAAGTCAATCGCATTTTGTTTTCCAGCATTCTTTAGTATATCTCCCTTTGTGTTCAACAGGAGAATGAAACGTACGCAGATTTTGGAACAAGCGGAGAATGAGTAAATAAGGAATTATTTTATTTGACTAAAAATGCACCGTTACATGGATGCTTCATCCAAAAATGAATGTTTACTCACTATTTACTCTCACTCAAGTAGTTTTTAAACATTTATGAGATTTTTTATTCTGTTAAATGCTAATGGTGATATTTTGATGAAAGCTAAAAAACTGATAATCATTAATTTTAATAGTAGGAAATACAAATACTATGGAAGTTAATGGTTAAAGGTTTTTTTGTTACTATTTTTTTACTTTTTTCAAATTGTCTATTCCGTAAAACAGCAGAAAGAAACTCAAACAGGTTTGGAACAAATTAAGGGCAAAATGATTATGACAGAACCTTATATTTTGGGTAAAATAGTCCTTTAAGATGATTTGCTCATAGTTACTGATTATTTGGCAGGGTTCCTACAGGTCATGGTGTTTCTAGAATATCATGGAATTTAAAAGATCTGTTCCAGACATTGAACATTAGGAAACTTTATATATTTTTGTTTGTCATTTAAGGTTTTCTTTACCTTTTATCAAAATGTATTTTTATCCATAACGTTAATTGTTAGTTTTAAAATAATGTTTTAAAAGTTGTTTCACATGTTTTGCCTATTGTTGTGTTTAGGCTTTATATTCCTTTCCCAATAAGCAACCAGTAATCAAAAGCAAAGGTGTTGTACCTGTTAAAATACAGTATGTGGTGTTTTTTTTTTCTGCTCAATGCTCAAACTATCCCTCATGTATTTTGTGGGAAAAAATTTCAGATTATTGTGGCTTAAAACGACCTTGGCATTTTTTGTTGTTGTGGTTTTTGGGGCTGAATGTGCACTGCCATAATGTCACGTGATGCATCTCTAGTGGGTCAAACACCCAAGGAAACTTGGGATATCCCACACTAGATGAGCACTTTCTATATGTGAATATAATGTTGTATATAGCATAAAACATATCAACAGTGTCCTGGCTGGCCAAAATCTATCAGAAATTGGTGGCCATCTCCTCAAAAATTTTATTTTATGTTAAATTTAGCAATCACATAATTCTGGAGGGACTGCTGAACACAGTAGCTGCCTGTTTTTCTATTGATTATGGGTAATGGAAATCATCGTTTTAATCAGTGAAAGTCAGGGAATTTTTTTTAAGTTTTGCTTTTGCTCAGAGACTGGGAACCCTGATTTAGAAACACAGCAGATGACTCTTTCTACAAAAGGACCTTATGAATCTCTGACTAACTCGTTCAGAAAAATGGTTTCATTTTGCAACAGAACACTACAGTGCTGTATTGAGACAAATAAATGTTCTCTCTTGGCTTTGCTTGAACTAATTTGATTGTGTTAATATCACATAATCTCTTATGAGAAGCAAAAACAATACAGGTAATATTTTTAAGACACAATTTTTATAAGGAGAGTACTTTGATGGACATTTTTAAAACGGTACCACCGGGAAGAGTCTTCAATGATTTATCAAAAATTGAAATGAAAAATCATATTTAACTTTGAATATATTTTTGTGTGAATTTTATTTATTTATATTTTATATATTTATCTAAGTAACTTTTTATTGTAGTACGAATTTGTTTTTATCATGTAATATTTTTTATGTATATTCATCTTGCCATGAAATAGCCATAAGTTGCTGATGTGGCAATAAATAAATAAATGAAAAGGGAATATTTTTGCTTTCGTAACTTGAATTAAAGCATATTTCTTACTGCATTCCAATATGCTTGTGTACACACATGGTTTTAGACTCTTTGGATTTCTGTTTATTTAGTGCAAAGTGAATGGCAGACAGTTCTGTTATTGCCGTAAGTGATCAATATTGTACATATCTAGTTGTAATTATAGCGTGTTTTCCTGGTCTGTAGGATAACAGCTCCTGAGGAGACGACCTTTCACCTGCTTCATCTCTCCCTTATGAGGGAATACATAGACTATGAGTTTTCAGAGCTCAGGGTGAGAACACACAGATATCACAAATCATGCTAAAATTAAAGTACATAAGCAATTGTAAGCTATATATATTCCTCAGTGGTTAGATACTAAGTGTAATATGCTCTCAGTGTGATTTGCATTATTTTGAATCTTGTTTTGTCTGCGTCAGAAAAAGATCTCATTTGAGTATGACCTGGAGCGGATTATAGACGACTGGGTTCTGATGGGTTTCCTGGTGGGGAATGACTTCATCCCTCATCTTCCTCACCTGCACATCAATCATGACGCACTGCCGCTGCTCTATCGCACCTACATTAATGTGCTGCCAAGTCTAGGAGGTGAGTCAAACCATCAGCCAATCACAGAAAATGTGTGCTTGTTTTGATGCTATGGGAGTGTAATACTGAATTAGTGCTGATTGCTGTTGTCATCGTCAGGATACCTGAATGAAAACGGACACCTCAACCTCACCCACTTTGAGAAGTACCTCGAGAAGTTATCAGATGTGAGTGTCGAGTTGTAATACACAAGTTAATAAACAAGTAATACACACTCAGTTTTACTACCATAGTGGAAAAGCTAAATGTCACATGACCAGTTTTGTCCTGAAGTAATATCTGTCTATCTCTCTGTCTGTCTGTCTGTCTGTCTGTCTGTCTGTCTCTCTCTCTGTCTGTCTGTCTGTCTATCTGTCTATGAATGTAATAAACATACTACAGAGCATAATTGGTCATGTGACATTAAGCTTTTCCACTACGGTAGTAAAACTGAGTGTGTATTACTACACCCCCTTTTTAACATGAATATTTTATCCATTTCTTATTGAATATAGCTAATAATATTTGGTGCATTTACACAAAGCTGTTTTATTGAACCGTTTTATCTGTTAAATTAAGAGTTTAGTCACCTAACATCTTTAGGAATAGAAAGATAATTCATTCATTCATTCATTCAATGATTCATTCATTCATTCGTTCATTTATTCCTTAGCTTTTTGGCTTAGTCCCTTTATTAGTCTGGGGCCGCCATAGCGGAATGAACCGCCAACTTATCCAGCATATGTTTTACGCAGCGGATGTCTTTCCAGCCACAACCCATCACTGGGAAACATCCACCCTCGTTTATACACGCACTCATACACTACGGTCAATTTTAGCATACCCAATTCACCTGTACTGCATGTTTTTGGACTGTGGGGAAAATCGGAACACCCAGAGAAAACCCACGTGAACACCGGGAGAACATGCAAACTCCACACAGAAACGGCAACTGACCCAGCTGAGGCTCGAACCAGCGACCTTCTTGCTGTGAGGCGAATGTGCTACTCGCTGCCCCACCGTGTCACCTAAGATAATACATTTAAGTTCAAATGAGTTGTTGCTAAAAATAAGTTAAACTACAAAACTTCAGTTAATGTTTAATACAAATTTAATAAACATTTAGTTTATTTAATACTTACCCCCAAATACTGGCACTGTGATCTAATGTTTGTCAGATTAGTTTCAGTGTTGGCTTTAGTACTGACTAATTAACTGTACGCAAATGTGTATGTATATGTGTATGTATATGTATGTATATTAATTAAAAAATAATTTAAGTAATAATAATAAATCTTTGAAAACGCATAACATGACCGTAAAAACTATATAAAAATGGTTTACGCAAAAAATAAGCAGCATAACTGTTCAACATCGATAATATTAAAAAATATTTCTTGATCAGCAAATTACAACAGTTTCTGAAGGATTATGTGACCCTCAAGACTAGGAAATCGTTTTTTGTTAAAAATTCAGCTTTTACTTCATAAAAGTAAATATAATTTAAAAATACAATTAAATAGAAAGCTGTTCATTTAAATGTAACAATTTTATTTTCAATATTTGGTAAGCAAAAGAGTAAGCAAAAAAATCATACCAATTCTAAACATTTTACTGACATGTCTGTGTTTGTGTATTTTTCATTATATTGGTGCATATAATTGAACAACACGATATGAGATTTATTTGGTTCTCTAGATACTGGGATAAATGATTAAACCTTGTTGCTGTAGTTCAGACCCTCAATCAGATTTCAAATATTATTATATCACCTTAAACATTACAACTGGAATAAATGCACCAGGTTTAAGGGAAATTAATTCCATTTTTGTTATATAATACAAGAAGGGGCACTGTAAATCTGTCTGCTTCAGCTTGAACATGTTGCCATCCTTTTCTGTGTTCTCAGTTTGACCGGGAGCACTTCAGTGAGGTGTTTGTGGACCTGAAGTGGTTTGAGAGTAAGGTGGGGAACAAATATGTGAATGAAGCTGCTGGGCTGGCAGCTGAGGAGGCTGATGGCAGAGACATGAAAAAGAGTAAAGTGAGTATTAAATGGACCACACATCCAAGCACAATTTATGATGTGCTTTTGTTCCTGCCTTAAAGTTATTCTAGTTCTGCATTTTTAAATTGGTTCTTAAATTAGTGTCGCCACTGGCTTGCATGGTTCGGGATCTGTAGAGCTGTGCATTGATGGAATTTCTCTTCAGTGTTTGGACTCTCAGTGGTGATTATTAAACCACACTGAACTGAGCTAAACTGAACTTACTGAAAACTGAACTGACACTGTTTCAATTTACTATAATCTTCTATGTGAAGCTGCTTTGACACAATCTACATTGTAAAAGCGCTATAGAACTAAAGGTAAATTGAATTGAATTCTTGTTTTGCTATTTTAAAATTTACATTTGTTGTACATTTTCAGTTTGATTAATTTTAATTTCATGAATGGTTTTGTTAGTTTTAGTTTAGTTTTTGTTTTTTAAAACTCATTTCCGTTTAGATTTTAGATATTTATTTTTAACAATTCTAGTTTAGCAGAGTTAACAGAACACGTGCACTGTTGAACAGAGCTAAGTTTAGTGTTTGCACAATTTACATTAACTCTTGTGCAAACCTCTTAGTATTAAATAAAATTCAATTGTTTGAACAAACACTGAATCCAAAACCATATTAATCCAGGGAATACTATGAAGAAAAACTATGAAGAATTCAGACAAACTTATTCGTATGTTTAATCAAAATAACTATGTTTATTTTACTAGCTCTCGTTGTTATTCTTAAGGTGAAGACTTATTTCATAAATTAAAAACTATGAAGAATTCAGACAAACTTATATTAAAGATTACAAATAAATACTGTCAAATGTATTGCACATTAATCGAATAATAATTAAACTTAAAAAGTAGCAATTAAAATAGTTATGCTTAAATAACAATTAATTTAGTTGTTCATTTTTCAACTACTGTTGTTAGTTTAGTTAATTTTTTGTATTATTTTTTTTTTCCTTTTCTTTTACATCACAATACTGTTTTTTGACCAGTAGTTTTAGTTTTCGTTTACTAAAATACCTAGCTCTGTTATTTTTCTCTTTGCGCATTTAAAGTCATAGCAAACAATAGTGAGCATGTCATAGAGTATGGGCTGCTGAACATTGAGTCAGTTTCAGATCTAGTCATTAGGTGTCTGTCTTCTAAATGAACATTACTGTTTCTGTCTTTTTTTGGTTTTCTTTCATCAAGAATGAGACTTTGATGAATGATAATCTTTATCTTGGTTGGAGTAATAGCAGTGCTGGCTGCACTTTTTTGCATTTGGTCCCTAAATAATCATTTTATAATAAAATATGAGTGTTTTCATATATATATGTTTCTGATATAGCATTAAAACATATAAAAGACGAAGATAAACGGCAAAATTATGACAGTGTTTTTTATGTGTTTGTGTTCTTTTTGTGTTTAGTCTTCAGACGACTCTCTGTGTCTCGCTGCTCTAGATGGAGTCACAGATTCTCACAGCACTGTGGGAAGAGGTACACAAATCCAGTCTCCACATATTGATAGTAACTGTTCTAGATGCTTTCCTAACTGTAGCCGAAAATGTACATTTTAAAGTCATTTGCTCACCTTCATCTATCTAGTCATCTAAAAGTACATTTTGATTTGCTCATCCTCCAAACCAGTTTGAGTTTTTTTTACTTCTGTTGAATACAAATTAAGATAAAATAAAGAATGTTGGCAAAAAGCAGCCATTGACATACTATAGTATTGTTTTTTGTTCTTAGTAAATATATCGATGGCTGCTTATTTCTTCAAAATTCTGCAGAATAATTTGTTTTGTGTTCAACAAAAGAAAAAAAAGTTTAGAGCCAACTGAGTGTGAGTAAATGAGAAAATTTTTGTTTGTCTTATTTTAAAGTGTGTAAAATCTAAATGTAAAATGTTTCCATTTTTCTATCTCACATTGTTATTTTTTCGGTGAAGAATGAATCCATACATAAAAGTTAGTCCACTGAAAAAAGTTTGTTTTGGCTTTAATCAAAGTATGAGCATTTGCTTCTGCATTTGGAGTGGCGGTCCTTGTCTGTTGATATCAGTTTGACAACTTCAGACACAATATTCTTAGCCACGCCCCTTTTACTGTTAGTTTGCAATGAGGGAAAGCGAAAGCCCCGCCCCCTACTCAATATTTTATTTCAGTTGTAAGTACATCAACATACTGAAATAAAAGCCTCAGCAACTTCTGGTTCTCACTGACTTTTAAGTCCTAGAATTTACCTTATATTACTGGCATTACTGTCCTTGTGTAAAAGTAGATTTGCTGTAAAATGCAACCAGATACCGAATGATATTTTAAAGCTTTAAGCTTCTAAATTAATCTTAATATTTCCCACAATGCAGCAGAAGGTGCAGAAGAGGATGGAGAGGACGATGACATGTTTGAAACAGAGTTTCGACAATATAAGCGAACCTACTACATGACCAAAATGGGTGTTGAAATCGTCTCAGAGTGAGTTCAATCATTTTATATTTGACAAGGATGAAATGTGTTTTCATGTTTTCTCTTTGCATCTGAAAACAAGCACACTTTTGAAGTCTCCTTTTCTCTGTGTTCATCTTGCAGTGAGTTTTTGGCCAATCAGGCTAAATGTTATGTGGAGGGAATCCAGTGGATCTTGCATTACTACTACCATGGAGTTCAGTCTTGGAGCTGGTAAGCAGAGAGAGAGGATTTAATGTAGTGAATCTTACATATGCAGTGCATCCGGAAAGTATTCATAGTGCTTCACTTTTTCCACATTTTTTGATGGTACAGCCTTATTCCAAAATGGATTAAATTCATTGATTCATTGATTTGAAGTTTTTGCAAATTTATTAAAAATAAAAAACCTAAAATAAATCACATGTACATAAGTATTTACAGTCTTTGACGTGAAGCTCTAAATTGAGCTCAGGTAAATTCCGTTTCCACTGATCATTCCTGAGATGTTTCAGCAACTTAATTGGAGTTCACCTGTGTTAAATTCAGTTGATTGGACATGATTTGAAAAGGCATACACCTGTCTATATAAGGTCCCAGGGTTGACAGTGCATGTCAAAGCACAAACCAAGCATGAAGACAAAGAAAGTGTCGTAGACCTTTGAGGCTAGATTGTCTCACAAGGCACAAGGCTGGGAAAGGTTACAGAAAAATTTGTGCTGCTCTGAATGCTCCAATGAGCACAGTGGCCTCCATCATTCGTAAGTGGAAGATGTTTGGAACCACCAGGACTCTTCCTAGAGCTGGCCAGCCATCTAAGTTGAGTTATCGGGTGAGAAGGGCCTCAGTCAGGGAGGTGATCAATAACCCGATGGTCACTCTGCCTGAGCTCCAGTGTGCTTCTGTGGAGATAGATGGTTGTCCTTCTGTAAGGTTCTCCTGTGCAATAATCCACCAATCAGGCCTGTATAGTAGAGTGGCCAGACGGAAGCCACTCCCCGCCTGGAATTTGCCAAAATGCACCTGAAGGACTCTCAGACCATAATAAACAAAACTCTCTGGTCTGAGACTAAAATTTAACACTTTGGAGTGAATGCCAGGTGTTACGTTTGGAGAAAACCAGGCACCGCTCATCACCAGGCTAATACCATCCCTACATTGAAGCATGCACTGCAAAAAATGCTTTTCTTACTTAGATTTTTTATCTTGTTTCTAGTACAAATATCTAACAATTCTTAAATCAAGAAAAAAAATTTACACAAGCAAAATGTGTTGTCTTGTTTTAAGAAATAATATGCCAAATTGAGTTTTTCCTTAGATCAAGCAAAATAATCTGCCAATGGGATAAGCAAAATAATCTTATGTCAAAAAGAAAAACAAGATTATTTTGCTTACCCCATTGGCAGATTATTTTGCTTGTTTTAAGGAAAAACTGACTTAATATTGGCATATTATTTCTGAAAACAAGACCTGTTTTGTTTGCCGAGAAAATGTTTCTTGATATAATAATTTTTAGATATTTGAACTAGAAACAAGACAAAAAATTTAGGTAAGAAAAGCTTTTTTTGCAGTGTGGTGGTGGCAGCATCATGCTGTGGGGATGTTTTTTCAACAGCAGGAACTGGAAGACTAGTCAGGATAGAGGGAAAGATGAATGCAGCAATGTACAGAGACATCCTAAATGAAAACCTGCTTCAGAGTGCTCTTGACCTCAGACTGGGGCGACGGTTCATCTTTCAGCAGGACAATGACCCAAAGCACACCCTAAAATATCAATGGAATGGCTTCACAACAACTCAGTGAATATCCTTGAGTGGCCCAGCCAAAGCCCAGACCTGAATGCTATTGAACAACTCTAGAGAAATCTGAAAATCTCTGTACGCCTTCGCTTTCCATCTAACCTGATAGAGCTTGAGAAATACTGCAAAGAGGAATGGCCAAAAATTCACAAAGACAGGTGTGCCAAGCTTGTGGCATCATATTCAAAAAGAGTGGAGGCTGCAGTTGCTGCCAAAGGTGCATCAACAAAGTATTGAGAAAAGGCTGTGAATTCTTATGTACATGTGATTTTTCAAGTTTTTTTATTTTTAATAAATTTGCATAAATTTCAAAAACTCTTTTTTCACATTATAGTCATTATAGGGTATTGTGTGTAGAATTTTGAGGAAATAAATTATTTTATCCATTTAGCAATAAGGCTGTAACATCAAAAAAGTGAAGTGCTATGAATACTTTCCAGATGCACTGTAAGTTGGGCTGCGCAATTCAAAAGGCAAAAATATATATATATATATTCTTTAATTCCTTTTTAAATCATGATTTGTCTAATTGGTGCATGCCAGGCATTCTGCTTTTTAAACAGTATTGCAATTGTGTACAGTTTTGTTAGGATATACAGTATAGCCTAATATGCATAATTATCAATTGTAACAGAACACTATATTAATCTTTTAACTCTACTGATCAAATTATATTTTTTGTGTACATTTGTTTGCCTCAGTTTCTAAAAATTTTTTTAATTATATGCAATGAAATTATTGTCTGCACAAGGATCTAACAACAGCCAGTGCTCCACACAGAGATCTGTTCTGATCATTGTCCAGTCTTTCTGGAATGACTTGAAGAAACAAAACAAACTGAGACAAACTCAATCCAAAGGAACTTTAGCAACATCTTTATTATGTTTTTTAAAAAAAACTACCTGCACAGCTACAGTACTGTTTAAAGTCTCAGCACTTGTTTGCCGAAGAAAATGCTGTAAAATGAGGATGCTTTGAAAAATAATACACAAATACAGTTTATTTATCAATTTACTTGTATCAACTAAATCAAATCAACATTTGCTATGATCAAACTTTACATTTAAAACACTTGGTACACTTGCCCACAATTTTGTAAGTAGCTTTGCAGCTTTTACAGGTATTTGAAGCATCTTAGGGATGTTGCCAAAGTTCTTATGGATTTAGCAAAAATATAGAACTAACTTTATACCTTTTTTTGGTGAAAATACTAGAGGCCTAAGACTTTTATAGCACAATACTGTATACATTTACAAATAATATAGATATATCTTTTAAAGCTAATTGTAATATATTTTATTATTACAAAATGAGACTAAATATGTGAACTTTAAGGAATATCTACATGTAGACCTTGCTTATGGTTATAACATGAACAATTGACATAAATAATGGAATAATTAAGTGGAAGAATTAAAATGAGTAAATAGCATTTTATTTACTTATTGTATTTAAGCTATTTGGTGAGTCATGTAATGCTCAGATGAAAGCACAGAGGGTAAAATGACCATTACAGTCTAATAGAAAACACATTCAATAAGAACTGAAAAGCATTTTGAATCTTATGTGTTAACTGTATTATGATGTTAACACTAAATTAGACCTACTGTTGAGGACACTGTTACAATTAATAAGATGAACTTAATATTTGAGACTAAATTGTCTATATGCACACGCATATTTAACAAGAAATTAGTTTCCAATATACCATTTTAAAATCATATAAAATACACAATACATATTAATAGTTAAATTGTTCAAAAAAAGGTTCTTGAAATCTTTGTACTACATTAAATGAAAGAAAACTTAATAATAGATCAAATATCTTTCACGTGGTTAAATGTAGATCTAATGAAAAATTCTGCATTTTTCTTTAAAAATCTGCTGCACGCATGTAAAGGAATAAATGCTATGCTTAGCTATGGATTAAGTCATTATGCAGACTTACTTAAAGGTACCAGTAATATGTATTAATAAAAGAAATGTATTGGATTTTGATTTCAGGTTAGATTAAAAGGAATATATGCTTCTCTCAAATCTCTCCAGGTATTATCCGTACCATTACGCTCCTTTCCTCTCTGACGTAAGGAACATCTCTGGTCTCTCACTGACCTTTGATCTGGCCAAACCCTTCATGCCGTTCGAGCAGCTCTTGGGTGTCCTGCCATCAGCCAGCAAAGACCTTCTTCCACAGTGTTACCAGGTGAAACACAAACACAATATGTCCTCGTCACATCAGTGGAGAGATACTGTACGCAAAAACTTGTTTTACATGTACCAGTTTATTTAGAGATTTATTTATTTATTT
>CAIGQZ010001336.1:32925810-32942155 GCA_903798205.1 Danio tinwini
TATGTATGTATGTATGTATGTTTGCTATTCTTAAAGGGTTAGTTCATCCAAAAATGAAAATTCTATTACTTACTCTCATGTCATTCTAATTCCCTGAGACCTTCGATCATCACAAATTAAGATAATTTAGATGAAATCTGAGTTCTCTCATTCTACATAGACAGAAATGTTGCAGAGATGGTTAAAGTCCAGAAAAGGAACCCAAAACATTGTCAAAACATTCCATGTAACCTCAGTGGATCAACTGTAATCATATGAAGCTCCAAGAACACCTTTGTGCACCAAAATAAGATAACAGTTATTATGTTTGCCAATGTTTTCCATGTCAGATTAGGGTGTACATTTACTAGTGAAAACATAACATTTGCGTGTTGCACTGCTGACTCTAAAGGCAATATGACATCCTGCCCGTAGTAAACACGCACCTCATTTTTATCATTTTTTAACACTAAATTGTTCATTGAGCTTTGTATGATTACAGTTGAACTGCTGTGGTCACATTTAATATTTTGGCAATGTTTTTGGTTCCTTTTCTGTTCCTTTGGATGTCTCTCTACTGTTACTGCCTATAGAGGACGAAGGAGCGCTCAGATTTTATCTAAAATATGTTAATTTGTCTTCTAATGAATAAAGGAACACTCCCCCTTTTTTGAACAAACAGTTGACTTGAACCATTCTTGAAACCTTTCAGCCGATTTCTTGTTCTGGTGGGGTCGCTATTAGGTTAGCTTGGCATAATTTATTAAATCAGATTTGACCATTAGCATTTCACGCAAAAAAAAAAAAGTTTTGATAATTTTCCTATTTAAAGCTCAAGGCCTCTGTAGTTACATTGTGTAATAAGACAGACATCTTAAATGTCTCAAGAGATTGCAAGCATATGAGGGTGAATAATTAATAACAGAATGTTTATTTTTGGGTGAACTAACCCTTTCATGTCATTTAATCAACTGGATAAATATACTTGTGGAGCTGCGCATCGATGAATTTACCCTTTGGTATTTGGTGCTTTCAGCACTGACATTTAAACCACGCTGACTGAACTGAACTAAACAGAACTTAAACTCAGAAAACTGGACTGACACAGTTTCAATTTACTACAACTTCTAAGTTAAGCTGCTTTGACACAATCTACATTGTAAAAGCACTAAAGAAATAAATATGATTTGAATTAAATTGAATAAATATGGTAATGAATATTAGGCCAATCTTTTACCCTATTGACCTGCAGTGTTTTGCCCTAACAGAAGATAGCCCTGTTCACCGACTCTCTGTTCTCCACAGCATCTGATGACGTCACTGAGCTCCCCCATTGTCGAGTATTACCCACAAGACTTCAAAACTGACCTGAACGGCAAACAGCAGGAGTGGGAAGCCGTGGTGCTCATCCCGTTCATCGACGAGGTGCTTTAAACATCTGCACATACGACACTTTTAACATCTGTGGTGGAAGTGCTTTTGTATGATGTTTGTGTTTGCTTTCAGAAATGCTTATTAGCCGCTATGGAGCCCTACACTCATAATCTGTCCCCATCGGAGAAGGCTAGGAACAGGCATACAGAGTGCGCAGTTTACTGCTTTGATAAAGAGCTGGATTATCCCTATAATTCCCCAGATCCGCAGATCTTCCCCAGTATCATCCACTGTCATGCCAGGTCAGTCCTGCTGCATAGTTTGATGTTGTTGATGATGTCTGCTTCATCCACTCACATTTATATTGTGGGATCACACACCTATATTTTTACTTACACTTGACACTTTGGAAAAAAGCATTAGTAATTAGAATTAGACTAATAATTTTGTCTAATTATTTGGACAAATGTATTAATTATGATGATGATTATAATAATAATAATAATAATAGTAATAATCAATAAGCCGGCAGCTAGCTCTCTGCAACTCTCATATGGTTGCCTATTCATCATGCTTGTTAAATCCCACCCTCTGTGTTTGTGTTTTTAGGCAAACACCGATCCCGATGGATGCCTGGCGTGTATCACCTGATCACGTGAGATGCCGGATCGACAGAGGAGCGCTTTACTTCTGCGGCTTCCCCACATTACAGCACATCCGTCATAAAGTAAAGAGTCCTCATTACAATGTTTCATCCAGTTAATGCGGATCATCATCAGATCAGCACAGTATTAATGCAGATTCTCCTACTGTGCTTCTTAACCAGTTTTACAAGAAGAAAAGTGGAGTGATGGTGTTTCAACAAAGCAGCAGAGGAGAAAACATGATCCTGGATATTTTACCAAGCCATGAGATGGAGCAGGTGAGCAGTTTGTTCTGTCAGACTAGACACTGGTTGACTTCTAATGTAGATCCTAAAGGCCCAGTGAAATTAAAATAAAAGAAGTGAGATGTTAGTTCTAGTCTGTTATTTTTAATGATATCTATAAGCTAGTGTGCTCCAAAACAGTGAAACAAATCTTGTTTAGAAAATATGAAAATAATATATAAACATCCAAAGATTGCAATTTGTCACATCCGCCTAAATCGATCAACAACTCACATCACCTCACCAAATCTTGATCAATCAAATGCTCTCTGGTATCTGACATGCCCCGTTCCCTTGTTGACGCTTCTCTTTTGCTTTTCATTTGATGCACTTGAGCTTAACCACTCTTACAGCATGAGGGTGGGGTGGGGGGTTACTATATGTCCCACTCTCGCTTAATTTTTCAGTTACGTCAAAAATTGAATAAAAAATGTACTTTCAAAGCACTTTATGGGACCATTAATGACGTATTTAGGATTTTTAAAAGGCAACTATTATACCACCTTTTCATTTGCATGATGTAATATCGCTCTTGAGGACGACGTAGTGGCGCAGTAGGTAGCAAGAAGGTCGCTGGGTCGCAGGTTCTAGCCTCAGCTGGGTCAGTTGGCATTTCTGTGTGGCGTTTGCATGTTCTCTCTGCGTTCACGTGGGTTTCCTCCGGGTGCTCCGGTTTCCCCCACAGTCCAAAGACATGTGGTATAGGTGAATTGGGTAGGCTAAATTGTCCGTAGTGAATGAGTGTGTGTGAATGTTTCCCAGAGATGAGTTGCGGCTGGAAGGGCATCCGCTAGGTAAAACACATGCTGGATAAGTTGGCGGTTCATTCCGCTGTGGCGACCCCAGATTTATAAAGGGACTAAGCCGAAAAGAAAATAAATTGAGGAATATAGCTCTTGTGAGTTTGCATTTCTGAATGTGAAGTTTCAACTTAAAATACTCCACAGATCATTAATTATAATGTGTTGAAAGTATAATCTTTGGACCTTGCCTAAAAAAAAAAAGAGCTGTTTTGGTGTGTAAATGAGTTGCATTTGGTAGCTTATAAAAACTTAGGCCCAATCCCAATTCTACCTCTTAGCCCTTCCCCTTACCCCTACCCCTCGTTTTGTGCGTTCACATGAAGGGGTAGGTGTGTCCCAATTTTCTTTAGCTTGAAGGTGTAGGGCCAAGGGAAAGGGCTAGATACCCCTTTAAACAGATTTTCCAGGACCATACTTGAAACCAAGGGGTAAGAAAATTTCCCAGAATACACCAGCTACAGCGGCAGCATGGATGATGCACATGGTCATCAGTCAGAAGATGCAGAAATTTTTTTTTTTGTCATTATTACAAATTTTTACAACAAACAAGCATATGTTTAAATACATTCATAACTACATTCATGTTTTACCATTATGCTTTAAAAAAAACTATATTAAAAAAATACATTTCGCTATCTGTAATCCATAATAATAACTCCTGTATAATAGTCCCACAACATACTTTCACATCTGTCACTTGATGACACTCGAATACCCTGTCAGAAAAGTCTAGTGGCTGGCAATGAGCTTTTTACAGTGTCTGCTATAATATTAATGTTGTTTTTGTGTGTTTACATAGATGAATATGGAACCTGTCTAAATGCACAGTACAGTTATAATCTTATTGCTGCATTATATCGTTGTGGTAACATAATATTGTTGTCTTCATTGATATCCTGAAGATAAATACCAAAAAATAATGCAACTGGAATAACTAAAAGCAGTCACCATCGTCAATCTCATATCAAGTAAGAGATTACGATTGCATATGATGACGTGTGCAGGTGCTGTCTCATTTCTTAGGGGTAAATTTTGAAGGGTAGAAGTACAAAAATTGAATTGGGGTTGGGCATTAGTTCTTGTTTTTTTAGCTTGTTTACTGTACACCATTTCACACAGCAGTTTTGACTTTTTGTTTGTTATTAAACTCAGAAATAACAGTGAGGCTGCCTTTAGCAATAGAATATCAATAGAAAGCCCCCCTGGTGTGCGTGTGTGGCTTTAAGGGATAGTTTACCCAAAATTTTCTGTTAATTTACTCACCCACAGGTCACCCATAGGTGCCTTTTTTTCTTCAGTAGAACATTAAAGAAGATTTTAAGCTGAATCAGTGGTCCTTGGTGATGCATATAATGGCAGTGAATGGTGAATAGTTTTTTTTCTATTAAAAATAAATACATGCAAACAAGACCAAATCAATAGCCAGTGCTCCTGATGACACAAAAAGGTCTTGTCAAGCGAAACCATCGGTCCATGTAAGAAATCGAACATTATTTATAATGCTATTAGCTTTAATCCACAGCCTGGTCAAACATATGGCATATGTGAGAATGTAGTTTGATTGTAGTCAGGTCACTTTTGTTGAAAAAAGAGCGAGAGCGTGCTTGGAAGGGAGGTCAGGTGATGCAGTTTGTTGATCGACAATGGTGATTGCACCAGCCTTTACGTATTCATCATCAAAAGTGACTGCACTACAATCGAACTACAGTTGCACATGCTGCTCGTTGTGCCATAGGAGCACTGGCTATTGATTTAGACTTGTTTGTATGCTTTTATTTTTAACCGGAACAAACTTTTACAATTCACTGCCATTATCTGAATCACCAAGGACCACAGATAAAGCAAAAAATCTTCTTTAATGTTCTACTAAAGAAGAAAAGGCACCTACATCTTGGATGACCTGTGGGTGAGTAAATTACCAGGAAATGTTCCATTTTGATTGAACTGTCCCTTTAAAAGTGATCTGTCTCTCTTGCTTAGAGCAGTGGTTCTCAGTCCTGGTCCTTGCTAGGGCACTTACGATCAAGTGGAAATAACAAATGAAGTGGTAATAGTAAAATACAAAATATGAGTAGTGGGGAGCTGCAAGGACCAGGATTGAGAACCGCTGGCTTAGAGAACCAATGTCTAATGATTCTGGTTTGGGACTGGGTGGATTTAGTCACACATTTTTGTACAACATGCATGTAAAAGTACGTCCAAACACCATGTAAAAAGTGTATTTTGCATAATAGGTGCCCTTTAACTGGACACACTTAACTCTATTTTAAGGTTATAGTGCTTTGATGATACATTTCTGATTTCTGTGCATTGCAGGTGGAAGATGTTGCAGCGCTGGTTCTTGGAAGATCTTTGTTTGTGAACTGGCCTCATTTGATGGAAGCTCGAGTTGTAGCCGTTTCAGATGGAGAGACAAAGTAAGTTTTGTTTGTTGTTTTGATGTATTTTCATTGCTGCAATTTAATCAGGTCATGCAGCTCCCTCTAAAGCGAGTCATTTACTGGACGCGTCTGTACATTACTAAGCAGCACAAACAGATGCTAAATGCCGACGCCGATGTGCGTACCCTCTTAGAAAACTGTGTTTACAATTCTAAAAGGCATGGCATGGTGCAGGTTGGTGCATCCGCTGTGCAACCCCTTTACTCTCTCCTTTAGTCTATTAAGTGTCTCCTTGCTCTGCAGGTTTTCATTAGAGGAGCCCTTAGGATCACAGGTGTTGTACATGGAGAACAATCCACCGCCCACTAAAGTCAGCCGTGTGACTGATAAAGAGCAGAAGGACTGGGTCAAAGAAGTGCAAGGCCTCACAGAGCAGTAAGCTGAACCCTTTATTAATTTTTATTTATTTATGTAATTTATTAACAAAAATATTTCATACCGATTCATTCACTGCCTGTTTGATGCATACATATTTTGTCCTACACTTCTATGATGCTTTGCCCAAATTACAGCAGTAACATCTGTTTAACTTTGAGCAACCAGTAAAGTGTTTTATCCCTTTAAATATCACACGTTTGAGTTCACACTTAAAAATTATAGGTGATATATGCATATTTTTTATATGGTTGCTTTTTTTATAAGCTCAGGTTTAGATATTTGAAGTGTCCCACCTGTTAGACGGTTACAGTAAAGTGGTGTAATTAATTTTTTTAGGTGCCATTTTTCACATGATAGTTCAACAAAAGGATATAAAAATGAATTTTAGAATTAACAAATTACATTCATTAGTCTGTGATGAAGGTATCCTCAAATAATAAGTGTTGAACATTATTGTGTTGTACAGAATGAAAGCAGAAAATAATATAAGCACAGAACATGGCGAACACAAACAAGCTTGTTATGCTTATGTCACCTTGTCATATCAAGCATGATTTTCTTGAAGGAGGTGCAAAGGAATGTGCTTTGTTTTATCTTGACTGTAAGGATTGTTTTCATGCAGCTTAATGCCTTAAAATTATTTGTTTCATACTTTTGGAGAAATTCCCCATAATTGCAATACATAACTGAAAATGCTGTAGGTAGTGTGGGCCTGGACACAGCATTTGCCAAATCATAGGCTGCCGTATGATTTTATTTGGTGGGCATATGATTGAGTGAGGTTTTTATCAGTGGTTTCAAAAATATAGCGTAATACTGCATACTAAATCTTCATCTTTCATCTTTTTTTATATTATTCAACAAGAATCCAAACTACTGATCAGTTACGACAATGCAGAAATAAAAGTGAAAAGCCCTTCTAGATGTGAAAAAATGCTAAGCGAACATGATGAACAATGTTGTGATATTATTATAATATAATAATATAATATATAGATTGTACATGCTCATATAGGGTGCACATAGAGTGTACATGCTCAAATGTGTGTGGTCTTTTGTTTTACTGAGGTGCAGATTCAGTATAGAACATGGTCTTTTAATAAAAAGATTCTGTTCTTGAATATTAGGTTTATAACAATTATACGTTTATTGCGATTAAATACTGAAGCTTTAATCACAGTATAGTTTATATCACATTTTTTGATCTATGCTGCAAAAAAGGTTACTATAAAAGATATAATAACAAAAACATACTTGGTGTATTGCTTTATTATATACATGTTCAGGGTAATCAAACGTTTTATCCTAATTAAAATGCTAAATGATTATAAAGTACAATAGGTAACTCTTACCCATAAAGTCTCATTAGTAAATGTTAGTTAATAGTCTAAAATCAACAGTGAGAAAAAGCCAGATGTATTACAGTCACTACCTTTAATATTAGTAAAAAAAATACAACAGAATTTTATAAGTTTTGACTTTTACTTAATTTTGACTTTTACCACGATGATTTTACAGTGTTCTAGTCATTGACAAAAAAAGAAGTCAACTAAGATTAATAAAAGCTTTCATCATGAGTTTAGTAAAACTAACTAATGTTAACCACTGGAGCCTTATTACACAGTGTTCAGGTAGAGTAGCCCAGTCACAGGAAGTCCAGTCAATGTGTATGTAGTTGACAATTTTAACGTAAAAAAGTTCATGAACGAATTTAGAACTAATAATTAGTGTGGTTAGCATTTGGCGCTGTTATGACCTCAAATACAAAACATCACAATATATTAAACTATCTAGTCTAATGACCATGAAATTTAGTAATTAATAAATCATAAAAAGAACACTCTTGTCTTTTTTAATTTATTAATTTGTCCATATGTGTAATATTTTCAGTTTTAGCAAGCGTAAAGGCATTGTGATCAATGAGACTGATGTGGTGGTATACGGCCAGCTGCTGACAGGCAGGAAATATGTCATCGGTCAGAACGGAAAGGTCCATTTGGAGAAGCAGTTTGCCAAGCAGGTCCTGCCCTTTCCATATCAGACGATTGTGAGGGTAAATATTCGCACTCTTGTACTCTTTTTTTTTTTTTTTTTTTTTCAAAAAAACTTCCATTTAAAAGTATCTTTTTTTTCCTTTTATTCTGTGAAGATGCTTTAAATTGTTCCGTGTTTACAATGAATATGTTTAAAATACTACAGAATATTTGTTTTTCAAACAAGTGGTTTTTGAACATTGTTCTTCAAAGAACTTTGAAAAAAGGCACCAGTTTCCACAAAAATATCCAAAAACTGTTTTTAACATGATGACGATAACCACCATCATTAGTAATTCATATATTAGCATGATTTATGAAAGATTATGTGACCATGACTAGACAAGAGTAATGATTCTGGAAGTTCAGAAGTTTGCCATCAAAGGAATAAATTGTATTTTAAAATATTTTGGAATAGGAAAACATGTATGTTTTTAAATTCTTCATTAAATAATTGCAGGCTTGCAGACTCATACTTTCAGAAACATTTTTAAATGTGTTCATAATTATTCCAATTTATCTAATAATCCTTTTTAATGTTTAAATATGCCATTTATTGTTTATTAATTTCAGGATATCAAGGCCTTTGATTCCTCATTGGTGCGCTTCAAGACACTGGAGGAGCTGTTTCCTCTGGGAACCACAGTCTTTATGGTTGGAAATCCATATTATGGTGCAATGGGAGATGTACGTACAGCTTTTTGTGCTTTTGTACCAGCTCCAGGGGTTGAATATCAGTGATGTAGGAGGTTTTCTGTTTGCTCAGGTGCAAGACTCTAGTGATGTCATAAGTGAGGGACGAGTCAGAGTGGTTTTCTCTGTACCGTGTGAACCTCAGCTCGATGCCTTAATACAGAACCAGCATGTAAGTCTTTTAGTCTGTACTGCAACTGTGCTCTTTTATATTACTTTTATTTTCAGGTTTTACTAATGGTTTCTTTTTTCCTTTCAGAAATACTCGGTGAAGTATAGTCCTGGGTATGTGCTTGCCTCACGCCTCGGTATCACCGGCTACCTCGTCTCAAGGTTTTCTGGTAGCATCTTCATCGGAAGAGGATCCAAGAAAAAGTTAGCAAAATTCACTTTCTTAAATAACAGTGCCTGTTATATTTGTATTTAATTTGCTTTAGTCGATTTCTATGTATGGGTGCAATGATTTACCGATTTCACTATTAAGCACACTTTAATTTGTCACGGTTAATTAATCATAAAGGCTGCTCAACACCGCCTTTCTGCATGGAACAAAACCGCCGCAACTAGTGTGCATGAAACCGCATATTTTTTGTAAAAGAAGACGAGTGGCAAATCAGGATTTCCTGAAGTTTCTTACAAACATTTTTGTCGCATGTTAGCAGACCATTGTAATCCACACATGTAGGTCCACATGCGGGCTGTGCTCTCATTGTATGTAAATGGAAACAAAACCTTTGTTGCGGCACTTTTATAAACGCAACACTGACGACCCATGTCTCCAAACAATTCTTCTACTAGTTTAAATTACAGTTGGCAACACAACGTGGCGTCTCTCTAAACACTGCAACAAGTAAAAGGAGTCTGTGAAGCTGTATCATGCATATTAATGAAGTTGCATCTCGTTCACAATAGAGCGCGCTGATTGGTTCAAACTAAGTCTTTCTCTTGCTTTAATGATGAAAACTCAAAGATGTCTTGTTTTACCTGGAATTTACACAATGATCGCCATGCTTCAAAATTTCTTTTCAAACCAGAAGAACGAATTTTCTGTAAACAACGCAAAAACAACAAATTTTCACTTTTTTGTGAAATATATGTGTCATAATAGTGTTTTTAGCAATGTGGGACATCTCAAAAATTATGTTTTGGTGTTTCGTGACCCTTTAAAGTTCCAAGCTTGTACACTAATATGCACTCACACTGGATTAACTATGGCTAAGGCTATCAACTAATGGCAGTTCACATATCACGTCTTTTGCTTGCACAAGTTCATCATTTCTTTTCTTGCGCACATATTGGGAGTGATGTGCATACATCTTGACACAAGCTTCCCAGTCGCACCTAGTTGACAGAATGGCACGAGCTCAGCATGAGTTGCTTGACAAGAACTGACCGTACAGCTTTATACTTTGTATGGAATGTACACAGAAAATAAAACAAAATGAAAAATACCAAACAAGTTCATAATATAGTTGATTAAAAGTGCCTTTTAGACAGAGGACTACATTAACTACATTTGTTCTCTTTAAAAGTGAAGTATTTAGCTAAAATGTTGCTAAAATTTACATTAGACAAATACTTTTTTTTTTTGTCATGGAATTTTTATTCTTGCAAATAGCATTTTACAACAACCCACACACCACATACAATCCTATCTAGCCCCCTAAAAACAATCCCCAAATAAAACAATCAACATCTGAATATTTTTTTTTATAAATACCAATAATAATAATAATAATAAATAAATAAATACAATTGCAGAAAAAAACAATTAATAACAAACCATATACATACACGTATACCTTCACTCAATGCACATCTAAGGTTTTTAAATCATTAAAGAATGCAAAAATTGTTGCCATTTTTTTTTAACTCTTCTCCCTTACCTCTAATATTGTGTTTAATTTTCTCAAGTTTTAAAAAGAAGACCAAATCTTTGAGCCACAATGAAATAGAGCGGGGTTGTGGAGAAGTCCAAAATGACAATATTCTGCTCCTATCGAGTAGAGATGGCAAAGCCACAATGTCAGCATGTCTCCTGTTTAAAGGAACACCAAAGATCACGATTAAAGGGCAAACGGTTAACTTGACCCCCAGAATATCAGAAACAATTAAATACTATTTTTAGTCTGCACCAATAGCCTTGTGGTTAGTGCGTCGACACATGACACCAAGGTGTTTACGGTGACCCGAGTTCGATTCCCGGCTCGAGGTCCTTTGCCGACCCCTACCCTATCTCTGCTCCCAATACTTTCCTGTCCCCAAATCTCCACTGTCCTATCACAATAAAGGTGAAAACCCCTAAAAATAATTATTAAAAAAATACTATTTAAAATTTTTATTTATTTATTCATTGTTCTGTCATTTATTTTCAGTGTAAAGTTCTTACTTGTGTTTAAATGCCAAAAAAAATGTTTTTTTTTATTTTAAGTTCAAAGAGAAATGGACTATTGTTTGTTTTTAATTGTTTTTGTGCTGTATAATTTAGTTACTGAGCAGCAATAAATAACACTTTATCCCTTTATCTGCCCCACCAAGAAAGACATTTTTTGGATTGCATTTCTTAACTCCTAATGTCGCTAGTTAACACAGTTTAATATCGCTAGGTTTTGTTTTCAACACCTGCTATAATTTCTAAAATATCAGCCTATACCCAATAGTTAATATGTTGGTTTATGGTAAAAGCACTAGAATTAATACATAGTCTATACAAATTTTAAAATTATGAAGTGAAAGACTAATTTATTTAAAAACATAATCAAAAATAAAAAAAAATTGAACAATAAATTATCTTTATTTTTTGAAGTATGTCATAAAATATTTCAGATTCTCATTTAACATTTTTTTTCCGATAAAAACAAAATCAAGTGTAGTAGTGCAACAGGATTGTTTTTTTTTTTTTTTTTTTTCTAAACCAACAATGCTCATTATTATAACAGTCATTATTTAAAATAGTCAAAATATGGCCAAGCATGTGTTTGCTAGAGCAGGCAGTTAAAAGGTTAAATATAAGGAGTTTTCATGTGATTTGTTTGTGTTGATCAATGTTAGATATTTAATTATACATCTAAAACTCACTTTAAGCTTATCTTAACATTGGGGACGTGTAAATCTCAAAACGAATATTCGTTTCTCAAACTGTACATTAGTGTTTGTCTAATTCACTTGTTGCATTTCAATATTTTTTTCTGTTTTTATTGCTTTATTTAGTTAGTTAGTTTTATATAAAAGGTATTCAAATATCAACAGTTTACCCAAATTTTAATATTGCATCCTTCAGGAAATTTGATTTGAATTATTTAATATATAATGTGAATCAGTTTTGTCTGTAAATGAATGTCTTTGAAATGCTTTTGGCTCTGTGCAGTCCACATGGAGAGCAGAAAGTCAACGTGGGCCTTAATCTCAAGTTTAACAAAAAGAACGAGGAAGTTCCTGGCTACACCAAGAGAACAGAGAAGGAGTGGCTTTACTCTGCTGCTGTAGAGGAACTAATAGCCGAATACCTAGAACGGTGTGTTTGTGTATTTGTGGTCATTAAAACTTCTGCATAACCACTGGCACCTAAGTTTTTTTTTTATTATTGTTTTTTTTTTGTCTTAGATTTTCAGAGGTGTTTGACCATGTAGCACGAAACAGTCATGATGACATATTTTACGAAGACGACATCTGGCCGGGAGAGGATGAGAATGGGTGTGTATGCAAACCAGCAGTTGTACATAGAATTCAAATCCAATATCCTACTTTATTTTCATTACAAATTTTGTTTAGAAAGCCACACATTAATAGTATGCCAGACTTGATGATAATAATGTGACTGTTTTTTATTGTGATGCTTAAAAATAAATAAATAAATAAAGAGTGGAAAAGGTCCAAGAGATCCAGGGCTGGTTGAAAACACATCCAGTGAGCTCCATCTCTAGAGCATCATGTGATCTGCAAATCCTGGATGCTGGTATTGTGGAGAAGATTGAGGAGGAGCTGGAAAAAACAAAGGTGAGGATCACATACAAAAATTGACAATCACAAGTGTTGTTCCTGGCACTATGTTAATAATGTGTTGATTTCTGGGTTACAGGCAAAGAAGATGAACAAGAAAGTGCGGGTCACTGTGAAGCCCCATCTGCTTTTTAGGGTATGTGTCTGTGTGTCAGTGTGTACATTTAATGAATGTCATACAAATATATTGACATGCAAAGCCCTGATTGCAGACGTAAATTGTAGAGACGTCTATTTGATGTGCATGTTTTCATCTGGAATACATAGGGTTTAATAATCTGCAATGAGTCTGTGAGACATTTTCTTTCAGATGTTAAATAGATGTTTAGAATGTCTTTAACGTGTTTAGGATTTATAATGTTTGTGAAGTAGACCTTTTAAAAATGTATTTATCAGATTATGAAAGAAAGATAAAGAGATTGATAAAGAAGGATATCAACAAAAAGAAAGAAAGAAGGAGACAATGGAAGCAACAAAGAAAGAGATTAAAAAGAAGGAAACAGATCAAGAAAGAAAAAGAAAGAGATCGACAAATGAGGAAAGAAAGAGACAAAAAAGATAAAGAAAGAAAGAAATCAGAAAAGAAAGAAAAAAATAGATCAAGAAAGAAAGGTCAAGAAAGAAAAAGTATAAATATGGGATGATATGGAAAGAAAGAAAGAAAGAAAGAAAGAAAGAAAGAAAGAAGGAGAAAGAGGCAAAGAAAGGAAGAGACAATGGAAGGAGACAAACAAAGAGATCAAGAAAGAAAGAGATTAAGAAAGAAAGAAAGAGATCGAGAAAGAAAGAGATCGGGAAAGAAAGAAAGAGACAAAGGGAGAGATCAATAAAGAAAGTAAGATTAAGAAAGAAAGAAAAAAATTATAATGAAAGTAAGAGAGACAAAGAAAGAAAGAAAGCGACAGAAAGAGATCAAGCAAGAAAAAGAGAATTGACAAAGAAAGAAACAGACCAAGAAACAATGAAAGAAAGATACAAAGGAAAAGATCAATAAAGAGGAAAAAAGAAAAATAAAAAAGAAAGAAAGATCAAGAAATAAAAAGAGATGGAAAGAAAGAAAGAAAGAAAGAAAGAAACACACAAACAAAAAAAGTATAATCAAGTAGGAAAGAGATTAAGAAATAGATTGAGAAAGAGATCAGTAAAAGAAAAAGAGACTGATAAAGAGATTGAAAAAGAAAGAAAGAGACAGAGATCAAGAAAGAAAGATCAAGAAAGGGAGATAAAGAGAAAAAAGAAAAATTGAACAAATGAGAGAAAGAAAAAGATTGATCATACTTTTTTAATGTTGGCATGATGTACGGTTACTGACGTGAATGAACATTGTTAACATGTTACAGCAAATGGCAAAAAAATGTTCAACAGTTTGCTAGCATGAACTAACATGTAGTGAACCCATTTCTAACCTGCTTTAGCATGAATTAGCATGTTTTATAGAATGCCGATAGCATTTAGGGGAACGTTAGCTGTTGCTAGGGTGTTTGCGACCATGTTTAACAATGTTAGCATGTTTTAACACCACTAACTATAATGTTTTAAAAAGTTAATATTTCAGCATGTTTTACCATGCTTAAGCAGCACGTTAATAGTGTTGATTTGCTAATTGCTAGCATGCTCTAACACATTGATTACATGGTTTTGACTAGTTGCCCGGCTTTGCTACTGATTGACGTTCAAAAATATTGACACCCTCAAAGAAAGTCTGAGATGTTTCATACTTTGATAGTTTGGTTTACAAAAACCACTACATTTAAACTGTTAGGAAAAAAATATTCATAATATCCTGAAATAAAATGGGCTCTATTTTAGCGATCTAGGTGTAAAGTTTGAAGCGCATGGCACAAACACATTAAAGGCCCGTTTCCACTGAGTGGTACGGTACGGGTCGGTGCGCTTTTATGGCCGTTTCCACTGTCAAAAGCGTACCGAACCGATCCGTACCGTACCGTACCACTTTTTCGGCACCCTTTCGAAAGGGTACCAAAAGGTGGAGCTACACGCGCAGCTGAACGCTGATTGGTTTACAGAGATACGTCACAATCTCGTGGAGCTAGCCAGAATCAAAACAATGAAGCCGCCATGTTTTTTAATACACAGCCGAGCCAACTATATGCATATAATAACTATACATGGATGACCCGGGCTCAAAACAAACCTTGTCGTTGTCTTGATGAACAACCACAAAGCCAAGAATCTGCCGTGTCCTGTTGTTGTTTTATGAGGCCGTCTAAAAGTGCGAGCGGTTTTCGCTTTCTCCAGGGAGCTCGCGATCGCGTCTAGATTTGATATAACGAACTTCTTGAGCTGATAATAATAACGTGCGTGTGTGATTAATGAAGCGTCTTCGACATCTGATCCATTCAGAAAGAAAAGGACAAACGTGAGTGAAGCGCGAAAAAAAAGGAGAAGCCCGACAGGATTACAAGGATTGCCGAACTCAAATAAGGACTTAATGTATGCTGTGTGTCGTTTATCTGTAATTGGTAACATATCGGAGACTGTAAGGGTCTGTATGTGTTCATATATGTTGCATTTATTTATTTATTTTATATAATTGCAGACATTACAGTAGGCTGTAACACTGTCATTGATCTGCAGTTATAATCAAATCATGTTCATAGTAATAAACATTTATAAACAAGTATTAATATGTTTAAAGCATCTGTTTTGTTAGAAGAGCTTCTCATATAATGTAAACGACCTGTACAGCTTTACTGTAGACATTTATTCGAGCGAGAATGACGTCGACTGAAACTCTCTGTAGTACACCACGCCCACCAAAAGGGTACCCTTTGTAATGGAAACGCAAGCTTGATAAAGGTGACCCGTACCGACCGTACCGTACTGTTTCCAAATCCACTTTTGCTATTTTAAGGATAAAAAAATATGGTCTGTGCCGTGGCGCATGGTCTGCGCAGGACTTTAGACCTGCTTATAACTGGTCAATTGTGCAGTCTATTTTAGTTTCTCAAAATAGCAAGGCGCCAACAATGCACCTTGGCATACCTCCTTTCTAGAATGGAACACCCATCAGTCCACAAAGTGGCGCAAATGGATTTACTATTTAAACAATGTGGTGCAAAACAGGTTGCGTTGGTCTGAAAAGAGCAACAAAAAATTGAGCCAAACACATCTTGCGCCTTATTCCGCCAGGTGTATGATAGGGCCCAATTTGAGTTTAGTGATCATAACAGTAAAGCTCTAGGAGGGGATGTGTTTAGAACTTTAGATATTTTGTCAAAAAACTATTAAACAGTAGCCGATAAATATGTTGCTTTTTTATTGCAAAAATTAGGGTTAGTTAGTAGTGTATGTGTGTATATGTGTGTGTATATATATATATATATATATATCCACATATCCACCTGTAGGTAACTTTAGTTTAGGTCACAATTCACAGTATTAACAAACAATTAACTAACACTACTAGCTTAATGAACTACTAATTAGCTGTCAATAGTTGTTAAGGTAGAAATTAAGTTTAGGTTTTGGGTAAGATTAGGAATACAAAATAAGATCATGCTTTATAACTACTAATGAACAGTTAATCTTATCTTATTAACTGACAGATATTAAGCCAGTAGTTAATAGCATGAATTGTAAGTTTAACTAAAGTGTTGCGCATCTGTATGTATGTATATGTATATATATATATACATATATATAAATACATTAAGCTAGTAGTGTTAGTTAATTGTTTGTTAATACTGTGAATTG
>CAIGQZ010001336.1:32942555-32954500 GCA_903798205.1 Danio tinwini
TATATATATATATATATATATATATAAAATGTTTCTATAGGATGGGATATTTACAGGGTCTTGAAAAAAAGTCTTAAAGTCTAAAATTTAAAAATTGAAATTTATGGCCTTAAAAAGTCTTAAATTCGCTGTTTTAGGCCCTAAATATTTTTGCACAGGTCCTAATTTTCAGATGTCCGTGTAACGCTACATCTGATGCTCATTTAAATTCTCTTTTGTTATTGCTTGGTTTTCGTGGTGTTGTAGTTCTTTATTTCACTAGTCCAATTGTAATTTGCGGTATTACAACTACAGATGAGGCCAACATGCAGTGCAAAAATAATATTTTTTCTTCTGGAGAAAGTCTTATTTGTTTTATTTTGGCTAGAATAAAAAAAAGTTTTTAATTTTTTAAACACCATTTTAAGGTCAAAATTATTAGCCCCCTTAAGCAATATATTTTTTTCAATAGTCTACAGAACAAACCATTGTTATACGATAACTTGCCTAATTACCCTAACCTGCCTAGTTAACCTAATTTACCTAGTTAAGCCTTTAAATGTCACTTTAAGCTGTATCGAAGTGTCTTGAAAAATATCAAATATATCAGTTGTCAGAAATTAGTTATTAAAACTATTATGTTTAGTAATGTGTTGAAAAAAATCTCTCCGTTAAACAGAAATGAGGGAAAAAAGGGGGGCTTATAAATCTGACTGTAACTGGAAAAGAATATTTGAACCTATCAGTTTACAATATAATGATGCCCAATTTCTAGGCTTAATTGGTGATAATGGTCACGAATGTTGGATCATTATTGCCTTTTTAGCTTATAAGTAGAGGACAGAAACTAGCCAGACAGTAATGTGTGGATTGTTGAGTGGACAAAATAATAATAAAAAAAATGTCAGTATTTTTAGTAAGTGTACTTCTTTTTTGTTTTTATTCTTGCCATAATAAAAAAATATAATTGTAGAGCAAGCCATGTTCTGTTGTCATTAATATTTAACTTTATTAGGTAGAACTGACCGAGATATGAACAAAAGCATGTGATGCATCATTTAGATAAAAAAAATGTTAGATATAAAAAATCTTGAATGGTTATAAAAATCTTTATAATAAATTATAAAAATAATAAAAAACAATTATCTTGAATGATGTTAATGATATGACCTAGTTCCGGAAACTTTCTACTTCTCTGTTTATCCATCTGATTTTACTGTCTGCTTCTTTTGACCGGCCCCTGTCATTTCAAAGAATATCTCAATGGCGAAAGCGTTAAGTATAAAAGCCTCGTCCGTTTTGTGAGGTGCACGATGTGGCACCATGCGAAAGTATAAATCAGACTTTAAGATGTTTGTTTGTTTTTTCTGTAGTTCAATTGTGCATCAAACCTGTCTTTAGTACTGTTCAATTTCAATACCTTTATTTTATCACTAATTTTGTGATTTAGTGTTTTCTCTTTATGTCTATGCGTGTTTTTGATATTGTGATATAGGTCCTAAATTTAATACTTAATGGTCTTAAAAAGGTCTTAAAAAGTCTTAATTTGACATTATGATATCTGCAGAGACCCTTTATTTAGACACCCAAGTATACATATGTGTGTTCTTTGTTTGTTCAGCCTCTCGAGCAGCAGCACGGTGTTGTTCCAGATCCTGATTCAGAGTATCATCTGTTTGACCGTGTGGTCAATGTGAGAGAGAGCTTTTCTGTTCCGCTCGGCCTTCGAGGAACCATCATCGGCATCAAAGGAGGTAAAAGTGTAAATCTGAATCACACTCTCTGGTTTTATTCAGCACTTAGTTTTCTCATTCAGCTTCCACTTTTATTGTTCAACAGCTGACCGTGAGGCTGAAATTCTATATGAGGTGATATTTGATGAGGAGTTTGCTGGAGGACTCACGATCCGGTACAGTATATTTTTGCTCTCTGTGGACAGTCAGTAAGATTAAAAAACTTTTTTTTTTTTTATCAGCATAGACATGTTATAAGGTTCATAATGTAAAGTGAGTGTCAGACAGTGTATTGAATGTGTGTGTTTAGGTGTTCTCCTGGCCGCGGGTATCGTTTGCCCCCCAGTGCCTTAATCAACCTGAGCCACGGCAGCAGGAAGGAGCTGGGCTCACACAAACTCACTGCCATCGTCAAACCTCAACCCTCGTCTTCATCACAAATCTCACACAAGAGCCAGCTGGGTGGCCTTAACCACTCGCCACGCTCACCATTCATACCTACGCAGGTAATGGACACACACTCATACCTCATTAACAAGGGTAAAGTCATTAAACATCCCAGTAGTGAAACAGCCACTTCAGACTAGTTGTTGTTAAATAGCTAGATGAGCAAAGGCAGGTTTACACAGAAACCAAAGATGCCCTGAGGACAGCAAGATGCCTTCCTTTTGACAAATAGTCCTCGCTGTGGCCTGTAGCAACAGTGATGTCATGTACGTATATACCAAGTCACACACATTGAAGTGTGCATGTGCAACGTGGCGTACTGCATGGCTGCGTCCGAAATCACTATATTGAACATCGTTTTCTAACAGTCGTGTAGTAAATTCAAATGTAGTCATACTCGAGTAGTGTCCATTACCTTAGTCTGTAAACCTATTTCATGATTCACACACTGGAGCTGAAGGTGACGGTAGTGGACCAAAACGCTGGATGCCAACCACTGTAAAAATACAAAAAGAAAAAAGATGATGATGTTGCAGCCATAGACATCTATTATAATGTCTATGGTAGTAACCCGCATGCTTACTGTGATGTTTGGGGTAGGTGTAGGCATAAAAACATACAGTGATGTGTAAGTTAATAAATAATACAAGTAATTATTGTTTCTATCGACAACTGCTCATGCATGCATGTTGATAAAATGGACGTAACCGTTCACATGCATTCCTAAAAATCATAATTCTACAGGACAGTCACGGGTACATTATATACATTATATAATTTATGGATATGTTCTTACATATACACAACATCGACATGCATGCAGTTGACATACGTTTTGTCACCGCGCTACAGGCTGCAGCGAGGGGTGTTTCACTTTTGATCCCAACATTAGGAAAGACTGGATCAACATTATATTTAATATACTTTCAAACCGCATCAGTAAGAAGTTGCTCTGTGGTTCACTTAATTTTATCATAGATTGATTCACACACAAGGCACAATTCTCAATGCTGGTCTTTCAGAAAGATTGAACCTAAAAGACAATGATGTGCTGAATATAATGTCACACCACAAAATCTAGGAGTAACAGTTTTATTATTTGTTCACTATTTTTGTTCTTATTATGGATTGTGTGATATGTATTCAGTATTTAAGAATTTAACCTAAAATACAGACGTGTCCATCTGCATGTACATTTCTGAGTGTGCTTCATGCAGGTGGATGGGCTTGCTAAACCACCTGTAGGAGAGTTTTCCTCTTCAGACACTTTCCTACAATCACTCTATTTCATGGATTTAATAATAATAATAATATATTAAAAACAACTGCTACACTAACTAACCGGTCACAGCATCTATATACAGTGCATTCGGAAAGTATTCATAGCGCTTCACTTTTTCCACATTTTTTATGCTACAGACTTATTCCAAAATGGAATAATTAATTTCCTCAAAATTCTACACACAATACCCCATGCTGACAATGTGAAAAAATATTTTTTTGAAATTGTTGCAAATTTATAAAAAAAAAAAAAAAACTTGAAAAATCACATGTACATAAGTATTCACAGCCTTTGCTCAATACTTTGTTGATGCACCTTTGGCAGCAATTACAGCCTCAAGTCTTTTTGAATATGATGCCACAAGCTTGGCACACCTGTCTTTGGGAATTTTTGCTCATACCTCTTTGCAGTATCTCTCAATCTCTATCAGGTTGGATGGGAAGTGACGGTATACAACCATTTTTAGATCTCTCCAGAGATGTTCAATAGGATTCAGGTCTGGGCTCTGGCTGGGCCACTTAAGAACATTCACTAAGTTGTTCTGAAGCCACTTCATTGATATTTTGGTGGTGTGCTTTGGGTCATTGTCCTGCTGAAAGATGAACCGTCGCCCCAGTCTGAGGTCAAGAGCACTGAGGTCAAAAGCTTTTCATTCAGGATGTCTCTGTACATTGCTGCATTCATCTTTCCCTCTATCCTGACAAGTCTTCCAGTTCCTGCTGCTAAAAACATTCCCACAGCATGATGCTGCCAACACCATGCTTCACTGTAGGGATGGTATTAGCCTGGTGATGAGCGGTGCCTGGTTTTCTTCAAAAGTAATGCCTGGTCTTCACTCCAAAGAGTTCAATTTTAGTCTCATCAGACCAGAGAATTTTGTTTCTTATGGTCTGAGAGTCCTTCAGATGCCTTTTGGCAAATTCCAGGTGGGGAGTGGCTTTCGTCTGGCCACTCTACCATACAGGCCTGATTGGTGGATTACTGCACAGATGGTTGTCCTTCTGTAAGGTTTCCCTCTCTCCACAGAAGAACGCTGGCGCTCAGACAGAGTGACAATCGGGTTATTGATCATTGATCCCTGACTGAGGCCCTTCTCCCCTTTTCAAATCATGTCAAATCAGCTGAATATACCACAAGTGAACTCCAATTAAGCTGCTGAAACATCTCAAGAATGATCAGTGTACCTGAGCTCAATTTAGAGCTTCATGGCAAAGGCTGTAAATACTTATGTACATGTGATTTTTCAGGCTTTTTATTTATTTATTATAAATTTGCAACAATTTCAAAAACACTTTTTTCACATTGTCATTATGGGGTATTGTGTGTAGAATTTTGAGGAAATAAATTAATTTAATCCATTTTGAGATAAGGCTGTAACATCAAAAAATGTAGAAAAAGTGAAGCCCTATGAGTACTTTCCGAATGCACTATAAATTTCTGATCTCTGGTGATTTTTAACTGCTGCTTTTATTTCCGTTTGTAAGACGTTTCGGCTGAAAGCACCTGTAAAATTAATAAATGTATATGGGGGATACAGGCTGTCAAACTAACTCGATTGTCCTTTCCACCTTAAAGGTGCAGTATGTAAGTTTGACACCCAGTGGTTGAACTAGGTATTGCACTCCTGGATCAAAATTAACGCAGGAATGGGTTGCCAGATTGAGTACAGAAGCGAGTGATTTAAACTGTGTCCTAATTAAAAGCAACGACACGCAATAGAGGGAATATTTTCCATATTAAAAGGAATTTTGGTTCTAACCAACACCTCAAATTGATATATTAGAAACGGCTTCTATTTCTTACAGCTGAGCAACAGAAACCTATGACAGTGATAACCTAAAGTAAACCTTGTATGCTTTATTCAGTGCTAATGAGTGCAGATCTTGAAAATACAATAAACCATTTGAAATTGAACTTTAGAACTAAACACATATGAGTGATTCAGCATCTACATTTAATGATTTTAAAGAGGGTTAACATGTATTAAACAGATTATAAACCTTACCGTTTCGTGAGTGCATGTTCTGTGCTTTTGAATGGCTGTATTTACATTTCTGTCGTGTTTCGTCTGGTGAAAACAGTCAAATTGCTTATCACTGCGTATCTCGTCACAAAGCGTGTTGTTAGGACACGCGGTTACAATGTAACCTGCTCACCTAATGTTTACGTTCAAAATATTTATTTCATTTGCTAATTAATAACCTCATGTGGAACTGAATCGGTCTCATTTTGACGTCTAATGCTGTCCTCCGGAGGTCGCATTTTCGCTCGTGAATGCATGCTTTCAGAGCTTTTCTGAATGAATGAATGAAATGCAATGTTTTCCAACAAGACAACCCGGAGTGCTGAAATATAATTGGCTAAACTGGCATTGTGCAGGTTAAATTTACCTAAACAAAGACAGCGTTCCGGCACGGAAAACTCATTTTCAAAGCAGAATATCTGACTTCAGCATTGTTTTTCAATTAAACAAGTATTTTCTCTTGGGATGTTTCTTAAATATCTCCACACATATTATGGTATTTTTGTGCTTTAGAAGAGTCAAAAACTTACATACAGCACCTTGAACGTTATAGGTGAACATCAAAGGATATTAAAAATTAAAGTAAAAAAAAAGGTACATGGCCACTTTATTGAAGTGAATGTTTTCAGTTACCATTGTCAATACTAAGCTTTTTTATGATCACCTGGCTGATAGTATTTATTTATTTTTATCTTGACAGCAGCAGAATGGCAGACAAAGTTTTAATCTCAGGGGTGACACTCAGGGCAACAGGAACTCGCCACATAAAGCCCTCAACCAGAGAAACCAACACAAGGTATGAAGTGTGAGGTTAATAGGCCTTTTCTGCTGTTTGGGGATTGTCTATAATGCAGTATAATACACATATGTGCTTGTGCATGTTCCTGTATAGGGGTCTAATAACGAGAAAGAGTTCAGTAATGTATGGCAGTCCCTTCAGAGTTCAGCAATGCCCCAGAAACCACCAGCCCACTGGCAAAATAATGTAGGTACTTTCTCTTATTTTGTGTGCTTGTTTGTGATTTAGTGTTGTTACCATTTGCTAAAAAAAATATATGTTCATTACAATAAATTACTTTAAAATTCTATTTCTATTAATGCATTTAGTAGGTGATTTTATCCAAAGCAACTTAAAAAAGCAGAACAAGAAATTTGTCAAAAAGGCTTCATTAGTCAGAAAATATTTTATAAATATATTGAAAATATTTTTTTATGAGTGTGTGTTGGTTTAAGAGTCTCAGTGGTTAAAGGGATAGTTTACCCCAAAGTGAAAAATGATGAGTTATGAGTTTCTTTCTTCTGTTGAACCTAAAATGAGATATTTTGAAGAAAGCTGAAAACCTGTAACCATTGAATTCCATACTAGAAAAACAACACTACTGGAGTAAATGGTTTCAGGTTTCTAGTCTTCTTCTGAGTATCTCCTTCTGGGTTTAACTCAAGCAGGTTTGTGATGAGTAAAGAGCGAGTAAGTGATGACAGAATTTCTTTTTTGTTTGGACTATCCCTTTAAATGCTTGTTCACTACTGCTTGTAAGTTCTGGTTTCACTTCATTCCACCAGAGAGGAGCTATGGTAGTTATTTAGTTGCTTATTTATTATTTTATACTATAAAGTTATGTTTTTTTGCTATGTTGTCAGGGAAAAAAAGTATTGCACATTCATGGTTTGTATATCACAGTAAATTAATCAACAAATAATAGGGAAAATAGAGAGAACAAACTTACTTCATGAGATTTCAGTTTGGATCAAGTACAATTTTAGAACTTAAGTTTGTATTAATAAAAACTATGCAACAATTGCAAAGTTTTTTCAAATAAAAATTATAATTTATTAGTTATCAAGCTGTTTTAATCCAAAATATAAAAAATGCATAATGAATCTAGTATAGTAATGGCACTTAATGACTATTGTCATGTCTAACAGGCTGGTAAAAGCCAGATGCCACTTCAGAATCAGCTGGAAGGACAAAATAAACAGAGCCAAGGCACAGAGCCATCCATCAAACTTGTATGTATTCATATTTCATATCACATTGTATAATTTGTCTGTCAAGCTGCATGATGTACAGACACTATGTATAAAACATTATGTAAGAGATGATCAACTGCTTGCCAATGCATTTAAAAAGGACACGGGCAAAGAATGCCTCCTCAAAGTCTAAAATTTTTTAATGAACAACAAGCTGTTGTTTATCCCATTTATTTTGTTGTTGTAGACCAGCTTTAATGCTTCTCATTCACTTTGAACTGCATTGTAGACCCGTCGGCGCCGCTTTAGTGGTGTTGATCGCTGCAGAAGTTGTGACTTTCTCAACTTTTCAAGTGCCGACGGAAGCGCCAGCCAATCAGATCACTGTATACAAATACACCAGATCAGACAGTAGCCGATTGCTGACTAATTTCATTGGCTAATGCTGCTTTGACGATCGCGTCAGCCCCAACTTGAGACACGCCCTCTGTCGAGCTTTGACGCTGAAGCCCTGTGTGAATGGGGTGTTACAGATTGTACCAATCACCTGAGGGCTGGGGTAAGGGGTTGAAATTCCGGGAGTTTTCCAGGAGAAATGACAAACCGGGAGGTGGGTATGAAATACGGAAGACTCCCAGGAAAAACGGGAGTGTTGGCAGGTATACTGTGATCAAGTCTGCCTGGAACTACCTGCACATTAAATTATTTTATTGCACAACTTTCAGGCAACTAAGCTCAAGAAATTTTGTGAAATAAAATATTTTACAGTTCACACTCTCAGAAATAAAGGTATAAGAGCTGTCACTGGGGTGGTTTTTAACTAAAGGGTTTTATTAGTACCTTAAAGTTCCCAAGGAATCAAAACTAGCCATAGGATTTTGTTAGCTCAATTTGCCAGATTTGTGGTGAACAATTCATCTGTGCATGTCCTTAAGAAAAAATATATAGTTTGCCCTTTTAATCTTTAATTAAAATCTGAAAATGCACTTCCTGTTTGTTTTCAGTTTTATTCTCAGATGATTTTGAGGCAATGGGCGTGGCTAACATACTTAACCACGCTGATCCAACTGTCAGTTTTGACAACAAACAGAAATGGTGAGCAGGAGGAGTCTGTTAGGTTGTAATAACTCTTCTAAAACCCCTTTCCCGATATTTCTGAATGAAATGCCAACTTTGCTACATCTATTAAGCCCACGGTAGAAAAAACAAGCCACGCTCACTGTTTTCTCATTTAATATTTAGTTTCTCAAGGATCTGCGTTACGATACAAAAAACCTAACGATCACAGCTTCCGGTTTATTTGGGACTTTAAGGGTACTTATTAGTACCTAAAATGTACAAAAGTGTACCTCTTGAAATTTTTTTAGGTACTGATATATATCTTTGAGCTACCAATATTGAGCCTTTAAGGTCAAATGTATACCTTTTAAAAGAGGTAACACCCCAGTGACGGCTCTCGTACCTTCATTTCTGAGAGTGCACCCTTATATACTAGGTTATATTCTAATGTCATCTTTTATATAAGACTAAACACCTAATTTGTTGATTTTTTTTTTTTTCAGGCCACAGGTGGTAATATTAGACTCCTGAAGAGAAATGAGGATCTGAATACTGCTCTGCATGGGCCTTCAAATAAGGTACAGTTAATAGTGGTTTGTGCTTGTGTTATGAATGTTAAAAGAATACTTCATTAAAAAACAACAGTTTTTGAAAACCCTCCATGTCATTCCAAACCTGTCTCAGATTTCTTTGGAAAAAAAAGGAAAAGGAAAAAAATAAAGAAAATACAGTAGTCAACATTTGAAGTGGATCGAAAAGTTTTTTGAAATTTTCCTAAAACAAGCATGGATGGTGTTCAATAGTTTTAGAAAGAATTGACAGTTGAACCACGTTGACTACTGTATATATGTTGATATCTTTTTGTCAGTCAGTGGTGTTCAGTGTTACATGGACTCTTTTGTATTTTCCAAACCAGTTACACAGTCTTGGCTCCTCTTTTCAAGTTTTTGTAATTAAAAAATATTTATAAAAACTTATATGGTGTATTAATGATGTTACAAATTATGTAGCATACAGTGTTGCACAAATGACCAGCTATTGGGTTATCAAAAAAAAAAAAAGAACCATACAGGTTTTAAACAACATTAGAGAGCATAAATATGTGAACTATAATTTTTCAGCTCTTACTGGGTTGAAAAACATCTTGTATCATACACCAACACCAGCAGACATCAGCCAATGTTTCAGCTAAAGATAAAAGCTGCAAATAAATCCGAACAAAAATCTCTCCGACCCCATTATCCATTCTTGGCTTTCCATTCAGCCCCTATCTAAATAAAACCGAGTATGTGACTGTGTGGATTACTGCAAGTCACAAGGTAGATTGGCATGCAGGTGCCACTATCTAAAATAAATACATATTGCTCTTTCACTGTTGCCTAGTCATGTACTGCCACACGATATGAACTGGAAGCATTACCTTAAACGAAGTGTATTTACTTTTATGATTAGTGTAAGACATCTTACTTGTTCATCTATTTATTTACTTACAGGCATCTACAGAGTTTGAGGAGCTTATAGCCAATCTTAAGATCTCAAAGGATCCCGAACCTCCTCAGCATGAACCACCTAAAGAGTCCAAGAGCCCATCAGCAGAGCCTCTCTCCCCACAATCTTTTGCCATGGTGCGCAATCCATTTTTCTGTCTTCCACAGTGATAAAGCATAGTATTTAAATGTCTTTGAAAAATCCAAATACATTTTGTTTTCTCTGAGAAGAAGGGAACTTTAGTATTGAAAGAGATGTTGAAGATCGACAGCTCCGGACCAAGCTCCTCAGCCCCTGGTTCTGCCGGCCCCAACACCCAGCAGCAGAGCAAGAGACGCTCCAGCAAGAAACTAGGTACTGCAGTTTGAGGGAGTCTGTACAAATGTAAGTCATTCATTAGATGATTGATTGTGAGTAATTTTGGAAGTTATTTGTTCCTCAGCTGCTCGGATAAACACTCCTCAACCTGAAACGGCTCCGGCTGCTGCTGCTCCACCTCCTCCTCATCCTCTGGCTGGTCAGCCGCCTTTCCTGCCCAGCATGGCCACTGAACTGGGACGGGTGTGCATGGGGCTCCGGATGGGACCTCCAGAATTTGCCTTCCTCCGCAACAGACAGGTTCGTCCATCTCATAAAATCTGCATATCTTGTGTGGTTTTTTTTTAGGCAATTTTTTTGTGAATGCACAAAACTACATGTATTACACACATTAATTTAAACTCAAATTAAGGGTATCCAATAATAATGTTTGTATATTGGGTTTAGGATATTGTCGTAATGAGTGATTGATTTAATTGTCCGTTCAAGTGTTTTGCTCAGAATTGCTGATTAATTTAGAAATGATGAGTAGATCTTTGACGCAAATGGTTTTAAAACTCAAGCTATTATGATTGCCAAAGTACTTAGTAAAATATCTTTTATCAAAAAAGGAGTTGATTGAGGAAGCCAGAGAAAAGCAAAAACAGGAGACTAAGTAATGATAAAGAAAGATCATATATATATACATGTATAACAGTGCTCTGCAAATATGAGTACACCTCTCAAAATTCTTTTAAATGAATATTTTTAACAGAATGCTTTACAATAATATATTTGTGCATATAGTTCAACTTTTCTCAGAAGCTGAACGAATGATAACAATATACATATAAGGCCTATTTTGCTCCATCTTTTCAAATCATTTGCTCTCTTCTCTATGTTCTGCAGAGTCTGACCGTGTGTCAGGTGAAGTTGTCGAATGGTCTGATGGTTCACGGCCCTCAGTGTCAGTCAGAAACTGAAGCTAAAGAGAAAGCTGCTCTCTTCACCCTTCAACGATTGGTAACTGGCTGTTGATAATGTTACAATATTCATAATGAAGAAGCGCATGTAGAGTTGAAGTCAAAATAATTCGCCCTCCTGTGTTTTTTTTTTTTTTCAAATATTTCCCAAATGAAGTAATTTTTTACACTATTTGCTATAATTTTTTTTCTTCTGGTAAAAGTTTTATTTTGGCTTTATTTTTATTTTTAAAACCATTTTAAGGTAAAAATTATTTTAAGGTTTTCTGGTTCTGGTCAGAATCCTTAGCTTTTCGGCACTGTCTATTCATCATTTGTACTACTGTTGAGTTTATCCAAGTTGCTTTTTTGTCTCTCAGTCCACTTCCTGACTTTAACAGGAGCAATGTCATCCATAGCATTCTTAACTGTAGAGTTAAAAACAAGGAGAAAATTAACAGTCTGCACATATGCTTGGTGCTAAATAAAAAAATTCAATATTTTACCTACATTTCTCTGTTCATAAACTCTGTAAGAATAACTTTTGCGGGAGAGGGCATTTATTTATGAATGTGGCACTTTTGTGAGTGAGCATAAAGTTAATGATACTCATCAGAGCGAGTTTCAGAGAGTCAACACAAAGTTGACAACACAAACATTTTTATAGGGAATGTATTGAAAGTGTTTTACCTTCCATTTATATA
>CAIGQZ010001336.1:32954600-32966027 GCA_903798205.1 Danio tinwini
TTTTTGGAGCGCTTGAATTTCACCCAAAAATGTCAATTCTGTAATAATTTGTTCATCCCTCACTAGTTCTAAACCTTGTTAAACCAAGATACTTTATAAAAAGGTTGGATCAAAAACAAAATCATAATCATTGACTTCAATAGGATTATTTTTAAAACCATTTTAAGGTCAATTATTAGCCCCTTTAAGCTATATTTTTTTCAAAAGTCTACAGAATAAACTATTGTTAAACCATGATTTACCTAATTACCCTAACCTGCCTAGTTAACCTAATTAACCTTTTAACTTGCACTTTAAGCTAAATACTAGTGTCTTGAAAAATATCTAGTAAAATATTCTGTTCTGCCATCATGACAAAGATAAAATAAATCAGTTATTAGAAATGAGTTATTAAAACTATTATGTTTAGAAATGTGTTAAAAATCTTCTCTCCATTAAACAGAAATTGGAAAAATATACAGCTAAAAATTGAGGGCTGATAATTCTGACTGTATGTTAGTAGCAGCACTACGTGTCATGATGGAATACAGTCAAGTCTGCAGTCAGTTTTAGTGCATACCTTTTTGTCCACTGCTAAATGAAGTCTGGTTTTCTGCAGAACTCGCTGGGCTCTTTCCCACTGCCTCCTCCCATATTCCCTGGAGTTCAGCAGATGAGACCGCTTGCGCCTCATCCCTCCATGTTCGGACAGCCAGGAGGTCTGAGTCACTGCTTCGTCAATTTTCTCTTATTCTCTAGAATTGTTGTTTTAATGCAGATGTCTTCATGTTTACACTTGATATGACGCATTTATTTATTTACACAGGTGGGTTTCTGATGCCCCCACAAGGGTATGGGCCTCTTCCCTGGGGGATGCAGTTTCCCCATCAGGGGCAGCCGTTCTTTGGAGGAACTTTCCCTGGAGCACGAGGTCCTGTGCCATCAGCAGCCGGCGGATCCCACAACCAGTTTGTTCCCCTTCAGGTAATGACTTCTTACGTCTAGACATGCACACCGAAATTAATGGCTGCCTTTACACTTTGCATAGGAAACACATTTTGTTAGAATGTAAAATCTTAAAGGTCCAGTGAAGTGCTATGAAATGTGCATTTTTATTCTATGTTTGATGTAACATAACTGAAAAATAAAGAGACATATAATAGCTCCTCCCCTTAAAAAAAAACAGCCAATAGCATTTTGTTTTATCTCAGCTCTGCCAGTGAGAGTGGTTGAGCTCCAAAGCATCAGATGAAAAGCTAAAGAGAAGCATCTTGAAGGGGGTGGGGCATGTCAGATACTAGAGAGCATGTTATTGGTCAAGACTTGATGAGAATCAAGACGTAATATGAGATGACGTAAAACAATTTATTGATCCATTTAGAAGGAAGTGACCAACTGCAAGCTTTGGATGTTTATATCAGGTTTAGATCTTCTATATGTAAATTGTGTCACTGTTTTGGAGCACTCTAGCTTATAGATATCTTAAAAAAAACGAACATACTGATACTAATATCTAAAAAACTTTATTTTAATTTCATGGGACCTTTAAAGACTACTATACAAGGACTTTTATACTGCGAGTACTTTGATAGATGTTTTTGGAAAAAGACTTCAGAGGAAGAATTGATTTTATTTATTGTATATCAACATGAGGCATCATATTTAATGTTTTTATGTAAAAGTCAAGTTCAGCTTGTCATTTCATTAAATGTGTGGACATAAAGTGGAACGAAATGCTGTTTCTTGCAGGACCGTGGTACTACATAAATATACATAATCGTAAATATGAACACAACACTGGACCATTTCAACCCTATGCATACTAACGTACCAGAGCAGTAATTATACATATAGTATCTATTCATATACTAAAAATCAGTGGTTCTCAAACTTTTTTCACCAAGTACCACCATAATAACTGGTATTGAAGTACAATAGCGTTATTATTATGAATATTTATTATTGTCAGCCACTTTAAACATAATAAATAGTTTAAACATTAACACTGTACTGTGCTTAAAAATAGATGAATAAAACGTCAACGTTTAAATTAAAATGTGCTTTAAAAGTTCATTAAAAATGGCACTGTTCTTAAAAAGTAAAAAGAAAACTGCTGTACTTAAATGTAAAGTATTATAAAGACTTATTTGCATATCTTTGAAATCTAAATGATAACTTGTATTTTAAATATATGAACTGGATTTACAAATTTAAATTAGAAATTAGATCTGCTTCCTGCACGTTAGAGTAGGCTATGTGTGTCAGAAAAGCAAGTAATTAAACTATACCTTTCAACATGGGGATATAAAAATATGGGATACGCCCCAAACAACCGTTACAAATATAGGGAGGAAATTAGCTTCAAATGATAGAATACATAACAAACATTAGAAAATCGAAAATAAAATAAAAGGTTTAGCCTATTAAAATCAATTTATAAACTTTAATTATTCAGCGATTCCTCTGCGTACCACTAGAAGGAAGCCTGCATACCACTAGTTATACACGTACCACAGTTTGAGAACCACTGCTATAAATAATTAACTATACACATAACCTAAGGCAAGTTTATTTATTTAGCATGTTTCATACACAATGGCAATTCAAAGTGCTTTACATAAACGATAATAAAAGAAAGAAGTATAAGAAATCTCCTTATGCAACACCAGTGTGCAGCATCCACCTGGATGAATTGACGGCAAACATATTGCGCTACACCACACACCAGCTGAAAGGTGGAGAGGTGACAGAGTGATGAAGCACAACAGAGAGTCAGGACCTCGGTTTAACGTCTCATCTGAAAGACGACGCTCACTGAGCAGTATAGTGATATGATATAAATGATGTAAGATAAGGCAAAGGGATATGTTGTTCTGTTACTGTCATTGTTTCCTCTTTGATCCCTGATTAGGAATTTCAACTGGAAAAGGTGGAAAAGTGACAAATGTCTACTGATGCTGTGAATTGTATCTCTTTGCAATAAAAACCTAAATAAACAAATACAATAAAATAAATCACTAAATTAGAGCATTACATTTGGCTTTAATGGTGTCAACCAAGTGTGCCACACGCCTGCTTTTGAGTGAAGGTCCCAGTCGTTATATCGTCCCCCGGGGGCTGGCTGCAGTACAAGTCATAAAGCCCGCCTCCTCCTTGTTAATAAATGAGACTTGAGCCCAAATAAAAAAATTATTTACACTTGCAATAAAATGTCCCGAAGTGCCGATATCGGTGCAGATCTTCATTTTAGTAAACCGTATGTTTTTAGCCTGTTATTTAATGCTATAAAAATGGGACAGACAGTTGTGATTGACAGTTTCTCAAAGCAGACCGTCGGAGCTTCGAGAGGAGATTGAAGTGTTTTTCGATTTCTGTGTTATTTTACCATGATAAAATTAGTTGTTCAGCAGTAAACTATACTTTCTGACATACAGGATCTGGTGGAACACTGTTTATTCAGTAAAATGAGGGCTTTATTGGGCTTTATTGGTTTGCTGATACACACCTAACCATGACAAGGAAAATGCAGGTGATCGCTATCTAGCAGTAATTCTCTTTATGGGTCTGAAATAATAATTAGGAAAACAAAACTAATGTTAGCCGACACCTACATTGATCTCCTGTAAGGTTATTTGAACTTGATTTAAAAGGACGTCTCTGCATTTTGAGTTTCACCATGTTATTAATTTTAATCTACTGAATTTGCTGTTATAAAACATTATATATGTTCTAGAAACCGAATCTTATATAACAAATAGAGCCGTAAATGTTATGTTTTATTTATATACATCATTTACTGTTGCCTTTTTATTTGAGAACTCCTAAACATTATAATAAATGTAAATTCCTCTTTGCCAGATATAATGAAGGCATCGAATAAACCAAATGAAAACAGAGGCAAAACATGATTTACAATATACAAGCGATGTTGCAGCAGCTGATAGACATCAGTTAATGTATCAATACTGCAAAGTTTTATTGTACAAATTGACGAGGATTATTTTATATAGTGCAGAGATGGGATGTGTAAAAATCCTGTTGATATTTAGAAATCTTGCTGTATTTATCTTTTAAACGTACAATTTTTCCCACATGGTAAATCGTTATCTATGGTGTGTATATTTTGGGTCCTGTTGATTGGTAATTAAACATAAAAACCCTTCTAAAAATTGTTGTTTATATGTTATTGTTCATATTTTACAAATGTTATTTCTACTGCTATGAGGATAACAAATACCAACAACCCGTTATAAGAGAAATATATATTTGTGCTCATGGTTTAATCTAACTTGTTTATTTCTGCAGTCCAACATATATTGTTTTTATTAAATTATAACAGCTTACAGCACACAGTTATTTTTAATAAATCGTATATAATTATGAATTTAAATGTAATTGCTTATATTTATATTAGCGAGCCTTTGTTATGGTGCAGATATACGGGCGGTCAAATGAGAAGTTTAGGGGGCGTGGTTGATTTGACGTGCAAGCGTTTGGTTGGAAGCTTGATTACGCGGCTCCGCCTCTGGCTCCATCAGGTAGTCCCTTCTGTGCATGCTCAAGGCTCCAACTGTCTTTTGTGACAGTTTGTGCCTGTCATGAGGAGTTTTGCCTTCAAAGTATTCAATGTGAAAAGGCGCTATCGCGTACCATATTTTTTACAGTCATTGGTGTCAACCTGTTTCAAAATCCTATAAAACCAAACAGTATAATGGACACAATATTATCTTAACCATCTTATTATCTTGTCCACTCATATTTATTTTCTCTTTAGGTGACAAAGAAGCGAGTCTCAGGCAGAACCAAGAACCAAGAATCAAATCAAGCTCTGAGTGGCTCAGCCTATAGTGTTCAGACCCCTGCAGGTGGACCTGCAGTGCCTCCATCAGCCCCTAAAACCCCACCATCCATCAGCGCCCACGAGCATGCAGAAAAGCCCACCGCAACTACACCCAAGACCCCCAAACAGAATGCCAATCCTCACACGCCCGGCTCTGCATCCAAGAGAAAACAGCGGAAACTGGCAGTCAACTTTGAGGCTGCTAAGGTGACGGACTGAATCGTTTTCTAAGTATTAAAGAAGAGCGATATGAAACTCCATATTTCATAGCCAAAAAAGAAGATGCAGTTGTCAGTCTTCATGATTTGATCATGCTTGGTGAGGCAAACTATTTATCCCTAGCTGTGAATTGGTATTCCCTTTATAAGTTGTCATTTTTTTGAGTGAAGGTAATTTTATTAATCAACTGCACCAAAAATGATCATAGAATCATGAAAGGAGAAAAAAAGGGTTTTATATTTACCTCAGCCTTTTTCTTTTTCATTTTTTGACCCCATCTCAGACCTTGAAGCTTTTATCATGTTCACTGGTTACTTTCTATGCTGGATTTTAATATTCAAAGTGCAATAATTAGTTTTGTAGACTGGACGTTATGCACAAATACAGTGTGGCATAAGCTGCTGCAATACATGTGTACTAATATTTCATGTTTAGTTAATTTTCTCATATTGCACAGTGGTGCAGTCCAGCATGGAAGGCTAAACAAAACGTTATCACCCGACAGTGTAACTAGGAAAGCAGTCAGACTGATCTCTTGGGTCTAGTTTGAGAGCCCACACAGTGCTTTGCTGAAGATTTTGTTTTAAGCACTAAAGCAGGTGTTAAAAGCAGCCCATTATGTTCACCCTGCCGGGAAGCACACTGATTTAAGCAAACCTAATCTCTGTGCATTATTATATATTTGTGTGTGTGTATATATAAATAGACTAAATGTGGTGGGGAGGGAAGTGGGGGGGAGGTGCAAATTGAAACACAATTGCCTTTCTAATAAGATGTTGCTCGAATGGTCTTTTCTTATGGGTTGTGAAACATTTCGAATTGATTTTATTTTTGTATTAGCCTACATTTCTTTCCAGGGGGAGATGTTTCAGTTCTGTGGTTTTAAAATGAATTCTTTGTGTATTTAGATTTATGGATTTTATACGCACCGTTTTACAGATGGATAAATTACAATTGTTCATATTTCTCTTTGGAACTATGCCGGCACCCCTTTTGTTTCTTTTCTTGTCATCTTCTCTGCCTATTTGTATCCTAGCAGATCTCTTTTGTCCAAGTTTTAAATTGTTGAACGTAAAAAAATCCTTTTTATTTTTAATTTTCAGTTATTTAATGACCAGAAATGACAAAAATGAGCACACCTCCTAACAGGGCGGTGTGCTGTAAATACACTTTTGTTATCATAATAAACATTTTGCTATCATAAAGCATTGGATTCTGTGATAATTATGATTTCTTAATCATTTTTTTTAGAAGTTTTACAGCTTGAAATGTTTTATTTCCTCTCACAAGAAAAATTTCTTTCATTTTTAGCTTAAAACTGTTGAGTCAGGAGCTCAGTTTGAACCCATGAAAATCTGTCAAGAAAGTATTATTAAGTTCCTATAAAGCAGAGATGCCCAAACTAGGGCCCAAAGTTGGCTCATAGTAACCTTTGAGTTGGCCCCCGAATGTCATCTGAGAACGATTTAGAGATTGTCATTTTAAATTTAATGTAAACTTATACTTGTTTGTTTTATTGTTAGGCTGCTAAGAAAGCTATCTGAAATTAAATGTTTTAATGTAAACGGTGTAAATTGATCAGATTTAGTTTTAAAATGTACATACGACGGAGAGTGGACAATGCAGAGACTTTGGTGAACCAATGAAGGCAAAGGCAGATTCTGCTTGACTAGTGTATTCAGCATTAAACTCCACTGTGTTATAAATGCGATTGTTCTTATTGCAAGTTAAGTTATACCGCATCAGTTAATACTATTCAAAGTAATGCTTTCTATTTATTTTTTTATATCATAAAAATGAATTAGGAAATTACTCATGGCGATTTTAATGTAAAATAGTTTGGTATATTTATCTTTGGCCCACGGCTATCAGTGATATTTGGTTTTTGGCCCTTCATACGAAAAAGTCTGGAGACTCCTGCTATAAAGGAATGTCACTTTCAAAATTTGTCAGCTTCAAAGTTTGTTCATATGAAAGTGCAATCCTTTTATTAAATAGGAATATGTGGCTAAATGCTAATAACTTATTAGTTCTGTATTTTCAAACGTTCCCGCATACTAATGTCTGCTTGAACACTTGTGCCAAATACAGGAGATGCTTCTGGTAGTAACATGCTGAATTCCTTCATGTTGTCCCAACACAAGTATATTAAGTTAACTTAATTGTTTTTACAAATGCAAGTGGATCGAATATGAAATAATTAAGTTGTCCCCCCCCAAAAATTAAGAATTGCAAGTAGTTTGAACAAGCAGTAAAAGTGATGTTTTGAGTGTTTCAACTACCGCCTAAAACAAAGCATCGTACATTTATTGGAGCAAATATGTTTCCATCCATGCGTGCACACACACATGGGTTTGTTTTACTATCTTAGTGAGGACATTACGTAGACTTAATTTGTTTTTAGATCAGGTTAATAATACCATCTATGACCAACACTGACCAAAACAAGTGGCAATATTAAAAACATGCTCTGGGCGATTTCTAAGCTTGTTAATTAGTGAGGATCAGTAAAATGTCCTCCACTGGTGTTTTTTTTTTTGATATTTCACTATATAAGTGAGGACAATAGGCTAGAGTTTTAAAGCCAACGATAAACTTCCGGTGAAAGCTTAATGTGACTATTTTAAATTTCACAAGGTTGTTTTTACAGCATCGATGTTGTAATATAATTACAATACATTCAGTTAAATAGACATAAGCATTCATTTAGTTGTTCAAGCGTAAAACGAAATGAAAGACCATGTAACCACTAACGCCGTCAGTAGCAACCGGCTAGCGCAGAAATTCCATTGAAAATACTGGAGTAAAATTAACGGTCACATTTTAAAGACATGGCAGGAGGATGGACTTTAATGTTATGCTTCTTGTCCGATCTGAGTCCCACTTCATATCGTATATCTAACAGGCAGTGAATATCGCTGACTTTTAAAGAAATCAGATCTTAAACGTGACAATTTTGTAATGGAAAGATCGTAATGGAAGGACCGTTGGGCTGCCTGGCTGAAAATTAAAAGTACATGTGCATATATCCCATTAAGCCTTCACAAGTAAACCTCGCACACATTTGTATATCTTTGTGTGTGTAAAAGCACAACAGTTAATTGTGCCATCTGCTACATGGGATACAATGAAAAGATATTGAGTATTTTATTTTAATTATCAAGCTTGTCTATAACTATTTTAACATTACAACTTAAGTGAGTGTCATTGGATTATGAAAGTCATACACACACACATGGAGTCTTCATGCCTAGTTGAACACTTGGACCAAAACAGGAAATGCATCATGTGAATTATCAAGCAGACAAAATCACAAGTTCTTTTTCCCCCCATATGGTATCTTATTATACAAATACAAAGTAAATGTAGTAGTAGACCAAAGAATATAACAATGCAAAACACTGTACTATAACACAGTAAATGCAGTATATAGCAATTACTATGAATTAAAGTGACAGTACGTTTATTGTCTTACAGCTTTAGAGTTCTTGGAGGATGAAATGTTTGGATGTATTGATGGACTTTCTTTTCGGTAAAATAATACAGGATTTTGTTGATGATAAATCTTCCAAGCAGCAATAAAAAATTGATTCCATTTTTGTTTTCACTTAAAACGCAAACAAATAACACATCCTAAAATTCAGCAGTGAGAAATCCAAGAGTAGGAAATTGCAAAAAGAATTAACCGAAGTTAATATGTGAAAGAACAGTCTAAAAATATTAAGAAGGGTTTTATTAGGGGTATAACAAAAGGAGCAGCTTGTGTTTTAAATCTTTTATGTGGACAATTTTATTATTGTATCTTAACTATGGCTTGCACATGGGCCATGAATACTGTTCAGTTCCTGTGTAATCTCATGTTGGAGGCTCATTAATATTCAATATACTATTAATGGACAGTTTTAAAAGTGCCAGTATCTATTTAGTCCAGGATATCTTTTGTACTAGTGACTAAAAGATAACTATTATTTTTTCTTACTGGTATTTAATAGCAAGTAATAATCATATTTGTTTTTTTCCCATACTAGTCAATGGTTACAGGTTTCAGCTTCCTTAAAATTATCTTTTTTTGTTGTTCAACTGAAGACTGTGTGATAAAATAGTTTGGAACTACTTGAGGGTGAGTAAATAGTGAGTAGATTTAGATTTTTGGGTGAACTATCCCTAATGGAAAAAATAGACTAGAAAACAAGTACTAGTAATATCAAATTAGTAGTCTGGTTTGTGGTTTAAATGCTAAAATGTATTTGTTTTTTTATTGATTAAACAGGGGAGTACAAAATTGTACATAAAACATAACAATATTACAAAAATTAATCATGTACATTAAGTATTTTTTCAGCAGTTGGGATATCTTAATATCTTTAGTATTACTCTTTATAAATGTCAGGGAATTATAAATGTTTTTTAGATCAATGAAAGATAGTTTACAGTTTGGTACAGTCTGTATACTTTTGTTTAGTGGATGTGGTACTTTCCAAATAAAATGAGAATTTTTGTTATTTTGTCTACTTCCAATAATTAAGTTGCAATTCATGAATAAAACCATTGTGTCAATTAAATTGATGAATTTATAATGCACTTCAAAAAATAATGAGGAAACCTGGGACCAACACCGTTTTGTGTAACTGCAATTGAAAAATAAATGAAGAATTGTTTCCGGCTCCATTTGACAAAAACAACACAAGGGTGAAAAACATTACTTAAACTTACTAATAAAATCATTACATGGATAATATCCATAAAATATCTATAAAAGTTGTGTCTTTTACTTTATTAGGAATTATGTGTTTGTTTAATCTGACCAGATTTTGGGGCAAAAAAGAATGAAGGGAATGCTTGTTTCCATTTTACCATTGCTATTGGAAAAACACTTTTATCTGCAGTTAGGATTTTATTGATATAATTGTTATTAAATTTTGCATCCATGATAAAAGAGAGCCAGATACATGGTTATATATTTTTGGGGTTTTAATAAGGTGAAGTAGTTTTGGGAGATACAATTTTTTTGTATTAATTTAAAGTCATTTTTAAACCGAAGGTGTTAATAAATTCACTGTAATTGTATAAATCCCCTACTAGATACATGCTAAAACGGTTTGCCATAACGATTTAACTGGATAAAATCTGTACCGTAATTCTATAATAATAACTTCCGGTATTTCGTAGCGAGTGCGCATGACAGTCAGCGGGTTGAAGAAGTGTGAAGAAAGCGCTCTGTCTCTTTAAGAATTATCCACACCTATCGACTGATATGTGACGTATGGAGTTGTACTATTGTACTTAATCGACCGCCTGTAGTAATTTTCTGTCTTTACAGTGGCATACGCGGCCGCTGCTAGTTTCCTCCAACTTCTGTCATGTGCTAGAAAAGAAAAACGAATGTTTTGGACTTTAATTCTAGCAGTAGATATCTCATTTGTCGATTTAAAATAGGGCGCGAGATCACATGCGCGAGTTTGGGAAAGTTTGAGTGACTCACTTAGCAGTGCTTTCGGTTATTGCTCGTTCTTATGAAACACACTTTCAGAGTAATGAACACATTTAATCGGATTTCTTAACGGATTAAAAATCTGCCAGGCGTCTGGCATTGAAGTCTCTGGAGGTATGAAACTCAAAGATTTGCTGAGCAATGTTGAAAAGGGGATGATTTGAGAAGCGTGGATCCTCCCTGACGGCCATGGCTACTTAAGTGTCCTGTCTGCGGCTTTCTGAATAAGCGCTTCGCATCGTCATGGGGACTCAGAGAAACGGCTACAGCAAACGAGAGACGTTCATTCTCTCTGTCGACGTGGGAACAACCTCCATCAGGTGCCATGTGTACGACAAGAGCGCCAGTATTAGAGGGTCCTGCTCCGCTAAGGTAAACAAGCAGACAGCAGTTTGACAGGTCTATGCCAATCACGCCTTTCTGTGGGTTTATAAGTTACTCACAGCGGCCTGTTTGCCCCACAGGTGTCCCTTCTGTATCCTCGGCCTGGGTGGGTTGAGATCGACCCTGATGAACTTTGGGAAGGGTTCGTCACTGTTGTCAAAGGAGCAGTTCAAGGTCAGACATCTTTATTCTGCATTTAACCTTCCTGTCGTGTTCGGGTTAAATCTGACCGATTTACAACTTAAAACATTCATAAATATTGTGTTTTACATCTGATTGTCTCAGGGCCTTATGATATCCTCCACACTGTGCACTTGAACATATAAAAGTGATGATCACCTCTTTCATTGAATGTTGAGTGTATTAATCAACCTTGTTACACCTGTGGTGTTGCCGGTCAAAAGTGACCGTCATAGGAAATGAATGGGAATCCAGACTATATTCATCCATCAGACAGAAAACATCCCCATACACACACACACACACACACTCTCTCTCTCTCTCTCTCTCTCTC
>CAIGQZ010001336.1:32966127-32976864 GCA_903798205.1 Danio tinwini
CTCTCTCTCTCTCTCTCTCTCTCTCTCTCACACACACACACACTCACACACATTTCAGACTGAACAATGTCTTTTGCAGATACACATCTCTTTTCTGTGCTTATGTGCCAATCCTCCAGCCTGATCTCACAAGGAAACGTAACTATTTAAAGTTTTGTCAGTTTCGTGGCTAATTCATACAAGTTCAATCGTACTCAAATGTATGATTTTTAAAAGGTGTGGCACCCAACCCCACCCCTAAATCCAATCGTCATTGGGGATAAGCAAATCATACTAAATTGAATAAATGAGATCATACAAATTCATACAGATTAGCCACTAAATCAATAAGATATGAATTGCCATGAAATAGTGTTAGATCAAACAATAAAACAATGTATCATGTCTTTATCACAGACTAGACAGGTGTCTGTTATGTGAACCCATCTGTGTATGTTTCTTTCTTTCTTTCTTGGTAACAAAACAACGTATTTTGATTTCTTTCATCTATTGTTCATTTTGTAATACAGTTTCTACAGTGCCTATTTGTATTTTCACTGCAGTTATTTTGTGTCTAATTCTATAAAATCATGTTAAACAACTTTGAGACATTGTTCACAGCTAAAGAATGTTGAATAAACATTTGGTGGTGAAAAATGCTTTTTTTTGTGCTAATATAAGAGCAGTTAAAACAGACTGTTCACACAATAAAAAAAAATAGTTCACACAAAATTACAATTGACTCGCTATTTACTCTCCCTCAAGGGGGTTTAAACTTTCAGTTTCTGTCAAAAGAGTTGACAAGACAACTATTGCTATCCATAGTAGGAAGAGCAAATATAGAAGTTAGTGGTTACAGGTTTCCAGCTTTATTCAGAATATAGTATTTTGTGTTCCGCAGTAGAAAGAAAGTTAAACCGGTTTATAACAAGCAAAGGGCGAATAAAAGATGAGATAGTTTTTCAGTTTTGGATGAAATATCCCTTTAATATCACGAACCGTGCCAACAAAAAAACACTCATAAGTGTCTACATGTCAGCACGTCCTGATTTTGCAGTTATACTTGTTCTTGGGTCAACAGCTTTTGTTGATTCTGGAACATCATACCTTCCTATAGTAGTTCCTATAAAGTTAGGGGAAATGAAAGGTGAACAGCAATCATGTTGAAACACAGAAGTCTGATTGTAAGCCTACTGTAAACTTAGACAAAAACAGTCTGCAACTCAATTCTGATTGGATAATTGTCATCAGATATCAAAACAGCAAAGCTAGTGGCACACATTGGAAAAATAAATAAATTAATAAATAAATAAATCAACCATGCTTCAATCATTTTGGGGACAAACTGTATAAAACATTCATTGGGTCAGAGGCCTCCAATTTTGATGATCATATTTAATTTTAATGAACTGCAGCTATTTTATATACACAGAAAGCATGTTTAAAACCTAGTGATTTAAAGGACAAAGTTTAAAATTCTAAAATGATAATTAGTATTTATGTGCTGCACTGTGATCCTTAACGTCTGCATAAACCAGAATTTGCAGAGACCTTTATTACAGTATGTTGATGTACGTCCAACAGAAACCGAATATTGAGTAGGGGCGAGGCTTTCATTTTGCACATCATTCCCTAAATTGCAAACGAGAGGGTATTAATATGCAGTTGCTATGAAAGCCCTCAGGTTGACATCAAAAGAAGCAGCGCCACTCCAAACGTGGAAGCAAATGCTCAGATTTTTATTAACATTCATTCATTTTCTTTTCGGCTTAGTCTCTTTATTAATCTGAGCCGCCAACTTATCCAGCATATGTTTTACACAGCGGATGCCCTTCCAGCTTCAACCCATCACTGGAAAACACCCATACACACTCAATCACACTCAGACACTAGGGACAATTTAGCATATCCAATTAACCTATACCACGTCTTTGGACTTGTGGGGAAAACCGGAGCACCCGGAGTAATCCCATGCAAACACGGGGAGAACATGCAAACTCCACACAGAAATGCCAACTGACCCTGCTGGGGCTCAAACTAGCAACCTTCTTGCTGTGAGGCGATTGTGCTACACACTGTGACACCGTGCTGCCATTACCAAACAATTTTTAAAAGTGTATTAACTTGCACTGATTAATTATTCTCTTTAAGAATAACAATGTGAACTAGCAAAATAAAAATGTAAAGATTTCACTCGGACTTTAAATGTCATCAACTCATTCTTGCTCTAAATGTGCTTGTGTGTTGAGAAATCAAGTCCCCTTCGCAATAGAGTCCACTTAGGACCCCCAAGGAGTCGTCTGTGGTGAATGCCTGTTTAAAAGCTTTTATTGTGATACCTTGTTGTGTGGTTAATAAGAGCTGCGTTAGCTTATTGTAGCCAGGAGGCTAACGGTAGGGGTATGATTATGCTAGCACATAAGCTAACTGACCTAACTAAACAGTATAAAAGAAAAATGCTTATTTTCATAACCCATGCATGCCTTTAAGTATACGAACGGGTCAATATAATGCTTGTACATGCCATTTTAATTCAATTCATGTTTATTTATATAGCGTTTTTTACAATGTATATTGTGTCAAAGCAGCTTAACATAGTTTTAGTAAAGTCCAGATTTTAATGCTATGAAATGAAATAGTCACGCTTTTTACATTATATAAATTATGAACGTGATTTCATATACTGTACTTAATAATTAGACACTACAAACTATACCTATTACAACTCCAGTTAAAACAGTAGGATCACGCATTTGTCTTTTCACGCGTTAACTACTGTAATGTCCTTTCCATTGGTCTGCCTGCCAGCCTCATCTCCAGATCACAATATATTCAAGACTCTGTGGCTAGAATGCTCACTCATACCAATGGTTCTGCCCAATCTTGTATGACCTCCATCGGCTCCCAGTTGCATACCACATTACGTAAATTCAAAATTCTCCTTGCATTTAGATCCTTAAATGGCCTAGTTCACATATCATATCTTTGCAAAATGCTTGTCCCCTACACCCCTACACGCTCATTACGTTCCTCTGACTTTGGCCATCTTGCTGTCCCTCGGTACCGCCTCTCTTCAATGGGGGGGCAGAACATTTAGTGTTATTGCACTCTGGAACTCTCTACCACGCTCACTCCATTCTATTAATAATATCTCAGAATTTAAATCTTTACTTAAAACTCACTTATTTTCTGAATGCTTCACTTTTGATCTGACAAATTTACCACTTTATTTTAACCCACCTCCACTGTGCTTATCTGTCTCTTAGGTCTTGTTTTCTGTTTCCAGTTTGTTGTATTTGACTTCCTGTATGTTTGTGTACCTTATGTTGTCTCTACTTACGTCTGCTTGTATTATTTCTTTTTTGTTACATTCTTTGTAAAGTGTCATTGAGCTCTGGAAAGGCGCTATATAAATAAAATGTATTATTATTATTATCACTCTATAGGCGGACCAAATTCTCAGGGAGGACTTAATTTCTCATGACACCTGACAGGATTTTTAGCATGTAATCTATTGTTGCTCTAAATGACATTATAGTCTGATGTAAATCATTATAAAAATGTGTTATAGTTTTTTGTTTTTGTTTTTTAAGTAGAACACATACTAATAATCTAAGAAACAAATGTTGTTTGCACATTAATTGTTTTGCTTTAAGCTCTTTCTTTTACTTCTGACCCACCAAGTATCCCTTTTTATTATTGAATAACAGTTTATTTCTAATCTATCAGTATCATGAGTTTTCACTTGTGTGTTTTCATGGGTGTTACCCAGAGCACAACATGTTAAACGTCATCTGTATGTATAATTTTGAACAGGTCAGGTTGTTCGCAGAATCTTGAAGTCTTAATGTCTTAAATTTCAAAAACTAAATATTAGGCCTTAGAAATTCTTGTAGGTCTAAAATCATTTTAAACAGGTCTTCATTTTCCTTTGTTTATGTAAAGCTTCTCAATCGATTTAACGTATATCCAATCACCAACAACACATCTTAATAAAACTTTTAGCAAAACTCTATTTAGAAATAATACTATAACATTTTGTTGTGCACATGATTTAGTTTATTTTTAAAGACTTTTTTATTAACTAGGGTCTGCTTGTTTTTACACTTTATTTTAAATATGTGGCTAATACTAATTGGAATTCGTTTTTTGATGAGGAAGGTAAAAGAAATTCTGCTGGGCCATTTAAAAAAATTGGTAACACTTTATTTTGATGGTCCATTTGAGTATTAGTAGACTGTCTGATTAATATCTGTTGATACTGCTCCTAAACAGACATTTAACTGACTATAAAAAAAACTTTGCAAGTACATGTCAACTTGCACTAACCCTAACCCCAACCTCAATCTAACAGTCTACTTATAATCTAATGAGAATTAGCTGGCATGTAGGCGCAATGTAACTTAAATTTAACAAACGGACCATCGAAATAAAGTGTGACCAAAACATTCTTGGCGTTAAGCTCTATACAAGTCTAAAATTACATTCTTGATGGTCATCAAAAGGTCTTAAAGTCTTAAATTTGACTTGGTGAAATCTGCAGAAACAGTATTTTATTGTATAAATATTGAATCAAATAATGATTATAGCGTATGATTAATATGGTCACATTATTTTCTAGTAAACTCTAAGTAATGAGTAGGCCCACACGGAATCTGGGCGCACAGAGTTCTGCAGATTTTCCGCAGAATTCCGCAGATTTTTAGACCATCATTATTTGGACCAGTTTATTTACTTGAGTATATGTGTGTAAATCTGAGTTTATTCAGTTTTTAAATGACACACATTTCACATATTAATGTTTTAGTTATGAGACGCCCTAAATAATTCAGCAGAAATCCGCAGATTTTTTTACCAAAATTCTCAGCAGAAATTGCAAAAAACGTCCACAGATTCTGTCTGGCCCTAGTAATGAGCAACCTATTTCATTTAATTTTTGCACATTCAGTGTTACAGCACATGTTAATGTGTAATATAGACACCTGAGTATTATGGTTTTAATGTTTACATACATGTGATTTGATTGTGCACATACCACCTTTGATTCTATTCATCTAAAATTTGCTAAACATTTTAACATTCTTGATTTTACAGCCAATTCCATTTTTATGACTGGGTTTCACAGAAATCATAGAGCCCTAAACATAGCAGGCAGGAAGGTCTTTGATCATTGCTTTGTACAAAAATGGCGGCAGGAGTCAGAAAGGTGCAACGCTCTATGATAATTTTAGGTCCATGAGTTTAAAGGTTGATTTAGCGATGACCCCTCTTTCTCTCTCTGTGATTTAGACTCAGGCTTACAGATGTGTCAAATGGAGAGTCTTGGCATCTCGACCCAGAGGGCAACATTCATGACCTGGGACAGGTTAGTACGTGTTAAATCATGCGACCGCTGCTGCTAGAGAACTCATTTGACTGAGCCAGGTCATTTGTTTTCTTTTATCCTATCCAGAAACACAGGAAAACCGTTTCATAAATTCATCACCTGGCAGGACATGAGGGCAGCTGAGCTGGTGAGATCCTGGAACGGCTCCTGCACTATGAAGGTCAGGCTACTGTGGATGATGTCATCTTAAGACATGTTTGTTTACATCTCAATTTACTTGCGTGATTAACACTGTTTTATAAAGGAGTGTCTATTTAGTGTTGTAGTCCTGATCCTACACTCAAAAAATATTTTTGATGCTCGTTCAAACTACTTATTTATAATGAGCGCATTGCTTCTCACACATAGACTTTACTTAGGCAGGCCGCCCAGGTATATTAATGGGATATATAATGTTATTCTTATTTACAGAATAAGAATAACATTAAATATAAAAAAAAAAATATATATAAATATATATATATATATATATATATATATATATATATATATATCATTATTTTGGACTTTTGTATCTGCGGAATATAACCAAACATCCATGATCGATTAAGTAGTAGAAAAATCTTCTCCCATTTACCCTTTTCATTTTGTCACATGCTCTGCAGACCCACAGAGTTTTCTTAAATTTCTATCTTTTCTAAAGCTGTCGTTAATCGTGTGCATTTTTGCGTTACCTTTTTACTTAAGCCTACTTTCGCTGAGCTTCGCTGCTGAGTGCAACACACAGTTGCAAGAGAGAGAGAAAAACATAAAATATTATTTAATATTATTCATATTATTCTCATTATTTAATCTGAACGACTCAGAAAAAACTTTACTATATACTCTGAGAGGACAAAATGACTGGCTGCAAAATTATTATAATTTTTAGAGAGGTCTGTTTTATTCCTTTTTTTTATTACAGATATTTATTTTTTATTTGCTGTGTACTTTACTAATTTGGTGATGCCATTAGACTATATTACATAGGCTATTTTATATACATATCTTAAATGCTTTGGCATTCAAGTTTGCTTTAGAGGGAGAGAGAGAGAGACCAGCTGAAGCTGTCAAATAATTTTTAGTTTATTATTAATGAGGATGATTAAAAATAATAATACTATTCATTTTATTCAATAATGCAATTAAAACATGTTATAGGTCTCAGAGAGAGAGAGAAAGAAAAGCAGATTTGACCTGTCAGTGGGTGAAATGGTAGATTTTTTTTTTTTTTTTTATTGTCCTCATTACTTTAACTCACTGAAAAGAAACAGTGTCATAAATCAAGTATTGTTAAATGTAATTATGTTTTGTTTGTCGCATATATTTAAGTATTTATGTGATGTGGGTAAATGGTGTGTTTCAATCGGGCTGCCACCGTAAGTATATTTCAAACCTGTGGGAAGCACTGAAGCTAAATCAACACAATTTGTGAGGGTTTTTGTGGATCAACTTAATTGTTTTTTGTTCAGTCAACTTAAATTTGTAAAAACAAATAATTAACTTAATGATTTGATTTGAGACAACATATAGGAATTGTTTGGAACCTTGCATTTTTTACAGTGTAACAGAAATGTTCTCAGCGTCAGTCACTGGATTAGACATTCACAATTCATATATGTGTGTTATTTTGTTTTTATTGCAGTTCCCAAGTTTAGTGTTTGTAAGATTATTATTATTATTATTATTATTATTATTATTATTATTATTATTATTATTATTTTTATTGTATTTTAAGTCACCTTGAAATCAAAGCACCAGCTTATTTTAGGTGTTAGTATCAGTCTTAATCTAGTGTGCTTCAAAAAGCTGACCATATGCATTTAGAGGATTTAGCATTCAAAATGTTGGGTTTATCACTTTCAGCAAAAATGAACCGATGTTTTTTTTTGTGATCAAAATTGTTGATCTGATCTCTGAGCTAGTTGTTTTGAAACTTGTGCAGTACCTCTCTACGGAAAGCCTTGAGGGGGAAAATACAGTACATTGCCCACATTCATACACCATATACAGAGAACTAGAGCTACGTCAGAATCACATACTACCCTACTCTATAGTATGTAAAAAAAGTATGTGAGCACTTGGAGGGACCTTTAAAACAAAAGTAGCACTCAGTAGATCATAAATAAGAGTTTTGTATAGCCCAAAAAGTTTTTTTTGAAAATTCATGAGAATATTAAATAAATGTTCTATGAACATATTTTGTGCATTTCAGAATGTATTCATTTCTGCTGATTAATGATATGCATTGCTGAGAACTTGATTGTAAATGCTGAATTTTAAACATTACTGTCTTTGTTTTTTTTTAACCCCAAGATTTCAGATTTCAAATAGTTCAGTATATTGGCCAAGAATCTACCTTTCCATTAATGGAAAGCTTAATTATTAAAATATTATAACTAGATAATGCATAAAAAGATAATCCATAAATCTCCATTTATAAATATTGTCACTTAGGACTGAACCGGAGTCACATATAATAACTTGATATAGGAGAATTGACATTAGATTTAAAAAAAGAAGTGAATCCTGAATCTTATTTACAGGGGATATTTAAGGATAGTTCATTCAAAAATGTACATTTTGTCATTTTTTTTAGTCACCATTTACGTCTTTTAAACTTTTATCTGGTTGATTCTTCTGTTGAACAGATATTCTACAGAAACTTGTAACCATTGACTTCTATCCGCTTGTTAAGTGTGACGTCACGCGAAAGGGCTTCCGGGTCCAATCGCTCTATGAAACTAAAGGAGGAGACTCATCAAATGCTAATAATAAACGTTTACAAAGCGATGCAATACTTTCGAAAATCACGATAGCAATATATATGTCCATGCCTAATATCTGATGGCCAGAAAGTGATAAATTTTTTATAAATTGTAAAAATTTTGGTATTTGTGATGCAGCAAGCCCAGTGATTGTTGTGTACACTATGACTTTATATAAAATTTATTTTAATGTGTGATATGAATAAAAAGTGATCATTAACAAATATTTTGTCAATTCAAATGAGTGGCGGCTTGGACTCGGAAACAGTATTACATACGTCACCAACACGTCACCACTTAACAAGCGGATAGTAGCAAAATAAAGGGATCTTGTTACAACAGCATACCACAATGTAAATAAACAAAAAGTGACTTATCTAAACATACACATAATAAATTAAGCATGTGTGCAAACAGAGAAAAGGAAAAAGTGATGAATGAATATTAAAAACAAAAATGAAACCGAAGGAATGAGTAAATAGTCGGTTTAACAATAAAAAAAAAGCCACACCTTCATACAAAGGCTCTGCAAACTTCTTTTAAAGCTCTGTTTTGTTGTGCAATATATCATGCCGTCTCTGATGAAAGTCTTGATGCTTCATTCAGTGGTTGTGAAGTTTGTTTCCTCTCAGTTGGTTTGAGATTATATTTGACTTGATGGAATAAGGATGAAGCCTGGCTAGGCATCTGCGTCATTGCCAGCCGCACACAAACCTTGCTTTCTGTACTGTTGGTCCACTAGTCTTCATGTGGACACTGGGAAGGCTTTAACTTCATAGGTCAGGGGTCAATCACCCAGTGCTTTTTTTTATTTTTTTTTCAATTTAACAACATACATACATTACAACGTACATTAACGTAACAGATATCCATACAGCAGTGGATATCAACCTCTATACTGTCACATTTGTGTGCAAAAAGAGTGCAAAGCTAAACGCGCGATGTTTGTGTGTGTGCGTGTCGGCGCTGTGTGTGTCGGTGTGTGTGTGTGTGCGTGAACTTTGTAACGACATTGTGTGTGGCTCATCGTTGCAACTCCACAACAAATGCATCAAATACTCATTGGTAAAGTTCTTACTGTAGTATTTCTCAGAAACATTACGTGAGATCTGCTTCCTTCGTGTCTGTCTGTTGTCTGACGCAGCCGAGGGAGGAGATTAAGGCACGCTGACAGGCACGAGGGAATGGTGGGCGGGGAGGACTAGCCTTAAAGGCGCAGTACACACAAACCGCTACCTGATGGTTAGAGCTATAACTTGGAGACTTATGAAAGGTATAATAAAAAAATCTGATGTGTGTTTTAATCTGAAACTTTACAGACACATTATGGAGACACAAAATACTTATATTAAATCTGGAAAAAGGGGGTAACCTAGGTGCCCTTAAAAGTGGATTTGCCTGTCTGTGTCTTTCTATAGCTTTAAATGATCTTATCTAGATGTTATCATGAATAATTCCATGCTTGGTCTGTATAGATGTGTGTAATATTACAAAATATGCAATACTACAATATATATATATATATATATATATATATATATATATATATATTACAAAATATATTTTCATTAATAACCATTTTTCTATTTATACTGAATAAAAAAAAATCAACAAATAATTGCATGTATAATTATTGTAGGTTAACTGAGAAAAGTAATTTGAAAGTAATTTATCTCTCTCTCTCTCTCTCTCTCTCTCTCTCTCTCTCTCTCTCTCTCTCTCTAATAAGTGCATTTATAGCTCTAAATTTTCTTGAATCTTAAAATGATCTTGTAATTGCAGGCTTGGTCTATAAAGATGTTTATAATATTAACAAAGTTTTCTGTTCTAAAATATGCCATTCTTTTATTTTTATATCCTTCAAAGAATCCATAATAATCTATAACAGGAACACAATTGAAAAAAAATCTATTTAAATAGAAGATTTTGTCATATTATGTCAGATTTTAAGTAAAAATAATCAGCAAATATAAATTACTACAGTTAATCTTCTAACTGACTAAATAATTGCATGTATAATTTATTGTTAGTTAACTGAGAAAAGTAATTTTAAAGTGGATTAGTCTGTTTCTGTGTCTTTCTATGGCCTTTTTAAAGTCTGTTTATGGCTCTAAATTTTCAAATTTTCTTTCAGTCTTAAAATGATGTTATCTAGATGTTTTCGTGAATAAATGCATGCCTGGTCTGTATAGATGTGCATAATATTACAAAAGATTTCTATTCCAAAATATGCTGGTGTTTTTTTACGTTTGTATCCCTCAAGGAATCTATAAAAATCTATGACAAGAACAAAAATAAATAAATCTATTATCTATTTATTATCTATAAAAAAATTAAGATTTTGTTGCATGTAACCTATTTTCCTGAAATAAAAAAATGTAAATGTAAAATTAAGAAATTATACTTTTTTTATTATTGTAGGTAAATTTTAAATGTAAATATAATTAGGATAATTAATCTCCTAAATGGCTAAATAATTGCATGTATAGTTTATTGCGAGGTAATAAGTGGCAGTTTACAGCACTTTATTACTGTAAACAAAGTGTGCATTGTTCGAGCTGTAACAGTTCATGGTGTAATTCATTGCATAAGTCGATGAATGAGCGATTCATTCCAAGTCCTGTC
>CAIGQZ010001336.1:32977766-32995900 GCA_903798205.1 Danio tinwini
TGTATATATAAATAAAATGATTTTTTTTCTCTCAATCGTTGACTTGCATTTCATGAATCAGAGGTCCTGAGTTGAGCTAAAACTCTTTGATGACACTTTATTTTGATGATCCATTTGAGTATTAGTAGACTGTCTGCTTAAGATCTGCTGATATGCTCCTTCAACAGACGTTTAACTGACTATAAGAAACTTTGCAAGTACACGTCAACTAACCCTAACCCCAACCTAACAGTCTAAAGAGAATTAGTTGGCATGTATATGCAATGTAACTTAAATTCAACAAATGGACCATTAAAATAAAGTGACCAAATCTTTTTTTTTTTTTTATGTTCTAAAGAAAAAGAAATCACCTTAAAATACGTTTTCATATTTGGGAGAACTATCACTTTAATGTAAAATGTTCTTACTTAATTCACAGAACTGAATGTACATTCATATCTCTGGCAGTAAATTCCAAGTGTTTGTTTTGACAGACAGTACACGGCGTGATGAAGATGCTGCACTTCCTCAGCAGACAGAAGCGCTTCCTTGCAGCCAGTCTAGTAGTTTTTACCACGCAGCATGTGTCCCTGCGCCTTGTCTGGGCTTTGAACAACATCCCTCAGGTAAACCAGGACCCTGTAAAATATAGCATTCGACATTTGTCTTCTCTAGGAAAGATATTTATAACCTAACCTTCTCTCCTCAGTTGCGGCAGGCAGTCGAAGATGGCTCCTGTTATTTTGGGACCATAGACACCTGGCTGCTGTACAAACTCACTAAAGGTGGGTATCTGATTATGGAAAACTAAGAAATTTATAGATTCTGTTGTCTAGGAGCAAAATGAACATCTGGTATCTGAATGCAAAGACTTCAGTCTGGATTCTTGTGACAGATTGCTGAAATAAAAGCAGATTGATGTGTTCGAGTCTCTTCATAGGCAATGAAAGCACATCACAGATCTGACATCTTACTTCACCCACAGACACTATTCTTAGAAAGCAATTTCCCCACAAGGACAAAGGTGAATATCACACCAGTGTTTATATGTGGATTATCATATGCAGTCATATCTAAATTGTGATTTTCACAGTATTAACTGTAATTTGGTCCCATTTTCCAATTTGGCACATCACTGGTAAGTATGGCCTGAAGCAATTGTGAGTGTTTTAGGCTAAACTAATTTACAAATTGTAATATATTTTTTAAATGTTGTTGAAAGACAACATCATACATCCTATGCATACCCAGACTGAGTTAGTTTACAAGTATTTAAATAAAAACTGTTATATTATAAAATTATTAATAATTTATGCTATTTTTATAATATATTTTCTTACAATTGTAAAACCTTTATTTTTTATGTAATATTTTTTTAAATTGTAATTTTATTCTTTTGATAAAGACATTACAGCAGTAGTCTTTAGTGTCCCTCCAGAATGTTTCTCTAGAAGGAGGTTATAAGAAATGTGTTTTTATTATAATGTTGAAAACCTGCTCATTAATTTTGACCAAACTGTGATGCATTGATTTTTCAGGATTCTTTTTATGAATATTGTAGATTTAAAGTTTGACAAGAACAACATTCAATTAAAATAGAAATAATTTAGGACCTTATAAGGGCCCATTTTCATTGAGTGGTACGGTACAGGTCAGGCTTGCGTTTCCACTGCCAAAAGGGTACCAATGTATGACAGAAAATTCAGTCGATGTCATTGTTGCTCGAAGAAATGTCAAAGTAAAGCTGTACAGGTCGATCACATACCATACGAGAAGCACTTCTTACAAAACAGATGCTTAATACACAAAAATACTTGTTTATAAATGTTCAATGCTGACCTTTCTATAAACATGATTTGATTATAACTGCAGATCAATGATGCAAAATAGCCTACTGTAACGTCTGCAGTTTTATAAAATAGATAAATAAATGCAACGTATATGAACATACACAGCCCCTTATGTTACCAATTACAGAAAAGCTACACACAGCAAACATTTTGTCTGTATTTGGGTTCAAAAACAACACACAACGTATAGCCCAGTGAGTGCAAACCTCTCATCTGTATCTTTAATGTTCACCAGCACATGTAACCTCTATTAGAGATTAATTCTGTCAATCTGAGTTCCTAATACAGGGTTCAACGCTAAGGATTTTTCCTTCTGGCCTGATCGGGCCAATGGTTCAGATTTTTACTTGCCCTGCCAATATTTTCACTGGCCGCACCCAAAAAAATAAAGAAAAGAAAAGTTAAAAGTTATTTCTTAGCCACATATTTTAAAAAAGGTGTCAAAAATAACAATGTCTGTGAATCTAGAATTTAAATATTTAAAAAATGTTAATAAATGTATAAAGAGCAAAATGCAGTGTTATGTAAACAAAAAGAGTAGTATGGAAAATGTGCAGGTATTTTTATTGCAAAATAAAAGGTGGCTGACCTGCCAAACTAACATCAAACTATGTAAAACATCACTTAATTTTTTTTGTCATGCTGTACCCAAGTAATTGTCTGCTTCCAAGACGTAAGAAACAGACCTTCTCTTTTAGCCTCATAATTTTATGTTGCCGCCATGCTGCTGTCTCTTCGCTGTAATGGTTGTTACAGCAAAAAGGTAGCATTTAAAGGCTTGAAAGCACAAACTGTTTCTTGATTTTTTTATTTTTTTATTTTTTGCACGCAATTGACAAACAGTCGCAGGCAAATTAAACTTTAGTGACAAGGCAGCACTTGCCCGATCGGGCTAGTAATGATCCTGTCTGCTGTCCCGAACATCTCTCACACTGGCCCCGGGTCATCGGGCAGTCCTTATTGTTGAGCCCTGTAATAGTACAAAAGGTGATGATAGTAGTTAAACATGGCAGTTTGATCATTATTTAGGTTGCTGAAAGAATAATTTCCCCCTGTTTTTTGGGGCTTCTCCTTTTAGTTTTTCTTAAATAAAAATGTACAAATTTGTAAAGCTACTTAGACTTCATAACATAATGTCATAACATTTATATATTGCTGCTCACTGATGATTTAAAGTTCTCCATTTATCGTCACTTGTACGTCGCTTTGGATAAAAGCATCTTCGAAAGCAGATGCCGAATATACAAATGTTATATATGTTGCTTGTGCTAATGTAGATTGGTAGCAGGCAAAATATTAACAAAAATTAGGACTTGAGATGATTAAAGTTTTTTTTATAGACTTTTTTTTTTTAATCATGTTCTTTTTATTTACCAACTTTAATCAAAATGCAATACAGTTTGTTTCATTGAAAGAAAATTGCATCACAGAATGAAAGTAAGATATTATTTGTATTCGTATAACCTGATCTTTCACATCGTGCAAATATCAATAGATCCTGTTTTACAATAAGTGAGAATAGCCATAAATAATATTTACACTAAGTGACAATAGCGATAGGTACTGTTTACACAAGTGCAAAAAGCAATCACTTCCTCTTCATGCTAAATCAAATAGCCATAGAATCTGTTTACACTGTTTAAAATAAGCAGCGATTCTTTGCAAAGTCTGTTTATGCTTGAGATTAGTAGAAATACTGGCTTACGTTTCCACTAGTGTTAAAAAAACTACATTATGAAACCAAGTTAAGTTAAAGGTGCTGTATGTAAGTTTTTTTTTTTTTTTTTTTTTTTTTTTTTTTTTTTTTTTTTTTTTTTTGACTCTTCTAAAGCATAAAAATACCATAATATGTGTGCAGATATTTAAGAAACATCCCAAGTGAACATACTTGGTTAACTGAAAAACAATGCTGAAGTCAGATATTCTGCTATGAAATTGTTTTTCAGTGCCGGAACGCTGTTTTTGTTTAGGTAAATTTAACCTGCACAATGCAAGTATAGCCAATTATATTTCAGCACTCCGGGTTGCCTTGTTGGAAAACAGTGTATTTCATTCATTCATTCAGAAAGGCTCTGAAAGCATGAGTCCATGACCAAAATGGACAGTATCAGACATCAAAATGAGACCGATTCAGTTCCACATGAGGTTATTAATTAGCAAATGACATAAATATTACGAACGTGAGCAGGTTACATTGTAACCACACGCTTTGTGACGAGATACTCAGTGATGAGCAGTTTGGCTGTTTGCACCAGACAAAAAAAGACAGAAATTTAAATACAGCCTTTCAGAAGCACAGAATCTGTACTCACTCACAAAACGGTAAGGTTTAGAATCTATTCAATCTCACATTGTTAGCATTTAGCACTGAATAAAGCACACAAGGTTTACCTGAGGTGATCACTGTCATAGGTTTCACATGTTCAGCTGTAAGAAATAGAAGTCGCTTCTAATATATCAATTCGAGGTGTTGGTTAGAACCAAAACTCCTTTAATATGGAAAATATTCCCTCTATTGCGTGTCGTTGCTTTTATTTAGAACACAGTGTAAATCACTCGCTCCTGTACTCAATCTGTCATCCAGGACCTGCGTTTGATCCAGGAGTGCAATACCTAGTTCAACCACTGGGTGTCAAACTTACATACTGCACCTTTAAGTGTAAACGACAATATTAAAAATGTATGGGCCCTATTTTTGCAATAAAGCTCTTGCTACACCTAACAACCCTAATGCTAAACACACATTAAATATTTACTAGGCATAATATTTTCAAATCTCATTATTTACAAGAAAATGACTGTTAATAAATGCCTTTTCAGTCTGTTATGTGATGAGAAATAAAGAGCTGGTCGATTGCACCAAGAGTTAACACCACATGGCTTACTCACTATGCCACTGTGATTGGTGCCAAACATTGCCAAATGGGCATTGTTTGTAAATTTGACTGTCTTGACCAGGCACCGGTGGGAGAGTTAGTGCAAGTAGTATTCCCTGCTGGCAGAGGCTATTTACACTTAGTATAAATAGACCGTTTTTATTTAAATTTGCATATTTCTTACTACCGTTGAATGTTACTTGTTTAATTACCGTGATGTGTTTTGTTTAAGAAGCATGAGTCAGAAAGAAATTCTATCATGCACAAAACAAAACATCAATGGCTATAAATAACTTTTGCAAGTCCATGAAAATGTTGAACTAAGCAACAGTACTGTCTTTGTGTCTAACTGCTTAATCATGTATAACTTGTTTCACGTTATTTATATCTGAGTCTACTAATTTGCATATTTTTATCTCTGTAAAGCTGCTTTGACAATCTGTATTGTATAAAGGTTATTTGACTACTAGCAAGACTTAGAAAAAAAAACCCTATTCCAGAGTTTGACTTAAAGTTTGTTTTTATTGTTGTTGTTTTTTTTTATTGCAGGTCTGGTTCATGCCACTGATTATTCTAATGCCAGTGCAACGGCAATATTTGATTCCTATCAGGTCAGTTACACATGTTCAATTTGTTTAAGTGCTGTTATCTGATCATTACCTTTGGATCGTAGACCGGAGTACAAACAAACAAACGTGCCAGAGTGATAAACAAATAGACAGTTAAAGGGATAGTTCAACCAAAAATGGGCTGTCTGTTTTCCCTTATGCTTTTTAAATCTGTATCGACTTCACTTTTTCACATGGAACACAAAAGAAAGTTGTATTGCATTTGGAAACGCATCTCATTGTTTTTTTAGGAAACATGAGCATTAATCCTTTATCGGGAGAAGAATAGAGCTTTTACAATAGAGTTTTTACAAAGTTCGAAAGTCTTGAAATATCCCCAGTAACACTCCAGAATGAGTATTTCAATAAGTATAAAGGGTAACGTTCGGGTCAACATCCCTTTATCAGTCTATCATTTTTGGGAGAATAAGGCTGCATTTACACCGCAGATCTTGATGGTCAATTCCGATTCAGTGACTGTATCTGATTTTTTTTTTTTTGATGACCTGCTTACATCATCTTTTAAAAGTGACTCATATCCAATTGTCTGCATTTACACTGTACACAATGACCAGGAAAAAAAACAAAAAAAACGGGCGCTGACTGACAGCTGATAATAAGAGCACTCTTTTCTCCATTCCTGTATTTAATCTGTTCGCAGGGCTTCATTTAAAAAAAAATAGTTTTGCTATAGTTCATGACAGAACAGTTCTCATTTGGCCATCTTCTTTTAACCTAGGCCTTTTTAAAGCAGTAGGCATTTTAATGTCATGTCCATGGCCTGATTTATGCACATGATGTATAAAACCATTTTATATTAGTTTATATAGGTTAAGTGGCAGATATTGTGCTCTCTTTAACATGCTTAAATACTTCAAAACAAAAGCATTTTTAGGCCTCGTGTATGAGATTTAAGGTTTGGGACTCTGCTGAAGGCTGTTCTAAAATTTAAAAACAACAGACTTGACGTCATCCTCTATGGTTTTTAATGATGCGCAACTCGCTTTGACAGGTGAAAATCCGATTTACCTGCTTACACTGCAGACACAGCACAGATCTGATTCATATAGGATAAATTTCCACATATGAACAAGGCCTGAATCTGATTTGAGTAAATCGGAATCCATGTGATTTTTGCCTGCTTACACGGGCCATATCCAATCTGTGCCACATGACAGAAAAAAAATCGGAGTTGAGTCACTTGAACCATGCAGTGTAAATGCAGCCTAATTCTTTCTCTCAATTAGATCTCCCAAGTTTGTTTGTGTGTTTGTTATTATTTCTTCTTAATGTAGAATATCTCGTGTCTGTACTGTGACTGCTTTACTTACAGCTTACCCTAGTGCAAACTCTATGGTAAAGAAACAATGTCAAATGTTTGTATTGACATCAAAATAATATTTGTTGACTGGCAACTTTCAGTACATTTAACTTTATATGAATTGTTGAATTTGTAATTATGGGAAATGTTTGAAATGTTTTGAATTTAAATGCACAGCATAAATAAACATCTGTTGGATTTCAGCTAGTGCTATTCAACATGCATTTTGCTTTCAAATACATTTTTTTAGGATACAAATATATAGTCAAAATAATACTGGTTTACTAAAGGTAAGCAGTGAGATATTCATTCTGAAAAATGTAGATTATAATTTTTTTTATGGTTGATCTTTTAGCCTAATCATTTATTGAAGTTTCACTTCCAAGCAGAAATTGAATGGGAGGAGAGCATTTAACTGAATCGCACTATGTGATTGTGATTGACTAATGTTTGTGGTAGTCAGTTTCCTGGTGCTTGCTCAATTAGTTAACGCCTAAAAAGCTAGTCTAAACCCTTACCAGACCTAATATTTTGCACTTAATATGCTATAAGAGTTTTTGGAGGAGGATTGCAGAAAACAACGAGTGCATGGCAGAAGGGAGAATTTTTATGCACTCATGTTCATTTCTCTTTCATAGCGTAAATGTTACAAGTATTTCCTCTCAGAATTTTTAAAGCTACAATCACCAAACTCACAAAGACCTTCAGACTGTTCAGACCCTGTTTGCTGTATTTTTTGAAACTGATCTTTTTCAAAGTCTGTTCCGAATAATAAGCCATGGAAAAGCCCATAAACTGTCACTGAGATTGTGAAAACTTTCAAACATTAACTCTTACAGAGCATTTAACCTACATCCAGTTTGAGACCTTCATGTAGCAATCTATTGATCTGTCGATCACTTGTACAGCCTAGCAATTACCTAGAACATGCTAACAACATGTTAAATCATAGCAACATATGTAAAAATCTTCAAAACATTGTTAGAAATTTTTTACCATGTTTATGGAATATGTTATAATGTAATAGCAGCATTGTTTACCATGCTAATTTGTCATATGCAATATGCAAAAGCAATATGCTAGCCCTTAAAGATGTGGCAAAATCATTTGAGTTTGAGAAATTCAATTCTTCACCGGCTTTGAGTGCATTGCTATTCTCTTTTTAATTGACTCTGATTCTTAGTTTATAACAGCAAATGAAGCTCTAGGCTTTACAAACAGTCATACTCTGTTTACATCCACTTCCTCACAAGTACCACTTAAACCTAAATTAAGTTTGCACTTAAGTGTTCATATTGAGCTGTATTTTCATTAATCTGCTGACATAAATCAACTTACTTGACTCAACTGAAGACACAAGCACTCTTCCTCGTGATCATTTTTTTTTTTATAATTAAAAAAATAATAATTATATTCGTGCTACTGCACCATATGTCGGCATGCTAACCACTAGGCTCTTGCGCCGACCCTTGAGATCATTTTAGCATACGGCTAAAAACCAGCCTAGAACACCACCTGCTGTTAAAAACGAAACATAAAATTGGTTAAAGAGATAATAGCGACGCATTTTCAGAATCACCAGTTTGATGCAGAATTGATTAATTCTTAAACGATTGTATACCACATCCTTACCAGCCATGTGTTAAATATGTTTGAAGCATGTTAGCAACATGTTAAACAGACTAGCAATATGCTAGCAATGCTAAATATATATATATATATATATATATATATATATATATATATAAAGCAACCTGTTTGCTTGTGTTAAAATGCCAAATATATGCGTGCAAACATTGTTAATAGTTTTAGAAAAATATTACACTCTAATCAGGGCTCAAAATTGCGACTGTTTTGGTCGCATATGCGCCCAAAATTTTATCTATGCAACCTCAAAATATGTTTGGAAGCAATTGTGCGAGTTTATAAAATTGATGTCGTGTGACCAGTTTTCACAGCAAAATGTTCATCACATGTGCGGAGTTAGGAGGCATTCACGCATAAGCATCTTTGCACCTGAAAACACCAAACGCAGCGCTCCGGAATGGTTTAAAACAGTTGACATGTCAACTTGCTGCAGTAAACAAACCCCGCAATGCTTGCCGTGCCTTCAAGCTCTTCTTATTTTCCGACTGCGCTAGAACACAACGCGAATGGATTGGTTAATATTAGATGTCAATCACTCAGTTCCGATGACAGGGAGCTACAGCTGCGAAAAGTAGCTAGTAAAGTAGTAGTAAAGTAGTAGTAAAGGTCTGGAACCGAGAGAATGAAAACAATACTGACAGATTTAGTTTTAGAAACCATTTAAAGTTACAAATAATCGCACATCTGATTAGTGATCATGTAATGAATGTTCCAGCATTTACACTTTTCAAAGAGTGGATAAAAGACTTCCAGTATTTAAAGTTCACTATAAAAACGACTAAAGCATTCACCGTAAAGTCGGTGGGACGGAGTTTTTAGGTAACAGTGTTTGCCACTGAATCTACACATTTTAAGCGCAAAATGTTCTAACATTATTTAATCCTTTATTTAATCTCCACGATGCTGTCAGTCGTGCGACTGACACCGCATTCACCATCACTAAAGAGCATGCATTAACCGAGATGAAACTAATATTGCAGCTCATAAAAAGACCGTTATTGTTATTAAGATGACGTATGCAAATAATAAGTTATATGTCAATTTCATCTGTGCAATCTAAGTAGTAAAAATCACTCACCACCCGTGAGAACAGCACTATAAATATTAATATTAATGTTAATTCAGTTCATCTCATTCACATCAAGCAATGCATGCAGGGCCAGTGAGGGTGAGCGCATGCAGATTTTTGTTTATTTGTTAGTTGTAATTGGATTGTTAATATATAATAGAATCTGTTAATATAAAACGTGTAGTAACGTTGATCATAATTTTTGGTGGGTGCAATTAAATTTTGTCTGGCGCGCCAAAATTTTTGAAGTTTGGAGTACTGGTGCTACCAAGAAAAAAAGGTTGATTTCAAGCCCTGCTAATGAATGTTTGAAAATGTATACAAGTTCAGACATGTCAGTATATTGTTAAATGTGTTGTTAACAGCATAATATTTCTTGCTAGCAATATGTTAACCATACTAGAAACATGTTAGCAAGCAGGTTAATTCATTCTACAGCAGGGGTGTGCAAACTTAGTCCTGGAGGGCCGATGTCCTGCTGAGTTTAGCTCCAACTTGCTTCAACACACCTGTTTACTTATGCACTATTCTATGCCATTTTGTAGTATAAATAATGTAAGTAGTGCGTTCACACTGAAAACTCCTAAAAACATAAATGAATTGCACTTTAAATACCTGGATGATGCACTTATTCAACCTTTAAAATAAAGTGTGGACACTTCACACACTCAACAGCCCCTGCGTTGCTCATGTAGCGGAAGGGGTGGAACATTAGTGTTCCAATTGTGACGACACTACATACATATACTATGCTGTTTAGTGTGTAAGTACAAAAGGACGTAGTGCATAAAAGCATAGTGTATAGTGTGCCATCTGTGACGCAGCTAAATGTATCTGGTAAGAGCTTGATTAGCTGGTTCATTTGTGTTTGATTAGGGTTGAAGCTAAACTCTCCAGGACACCGGCCCTCCAGGACCGAGTTTGGACACCCCTGTTCTAGAGAGTTGCTTACCATAAAAGAATGGTAGCAATATGTTTAGAAACATTTTATCGACTTTCAATAGAGTAAAACCAGTTTTTAAAAATGACTTTAACCTTTCAGACCTGACTTGTCAAGCAAATATCAAAGTATATTGTCAGATTTTACTTGTGGTAGATTTTGCTGGTCATTATAGAAATCAGTTGCATTTGTGTTTCTTGCTTCTGTACCTGGTCTTGTTCATAGAAAGCTGTGTGTGCTCATAGTTTGTGTTGTGCATGTATTGTGTGTGTGTTTGTGTGACCATCAGATGTGCTGGAGTGGATTTCTTTGCTCACTCCTCTCTATACCTCTCTCCATCCTCCCCAAAGTGCAGAACACCAGGTACGACTGCACCCTCAACTTGCTCTGATGATTGCAGAATGCTTCCAGTTTGGCAACACGATTAAAATACGCTTCTTCTTTTTTGTATTTAGTCATAAATTCGGCTTGTGTGATCCGTCCGTCTTTGGAGTGCCCATTCCAATCATGTCTGTTGTGAGTATAACTCTTGTCATGTTTCAGAGCCAGCATTAACTGTGTTTGGTTTCTTTCATGTGTAGTAGTATTTCACTTCCAGATCTATTATCGTTTGCTTGTATTGTACAATTCTATTATTGTTTACTTAAGAAACACTTCATTTGTGTCTTTTTTTTTTAAGTTATAAAAGTTCAATAGACTTGTTATAACCCCAGTACACTCCAAAATGAGTATTTCAGTGAGTAGCCTATAAAGGGTAAATGTTAGGGGTGTGAAGAGACGCTTACCCAACGAGACGAGACACGAGATTGGGTTCACGAGACGAGATTTTTACACTATTTTTATTAAATCTTCAATGATGAAATACATGAATTGAAAATATTTTATTCAACTGAAAAAAAATGCTTTTTTAAATCAACTTGTAATGAAAGCTATTTTACATTTATTTTAATGAATTCTATGCAGTGAAAGACATGCAAACACTGCTAAATATTTGCTAATATATGATTGGAAAATAGATTTTTATTCAACTGAAAAATGAAATAAAAAAATCGCAAAATGCAAAACAATTTAGGTGTTTTTAAAAATCAACTTGTAATAAATGTTATTTTACATTTATTTTAATGAATTATGCCATAAATGACATGCAAACACTGCTAAATACTTTGCTATAAACTCAACTGGTTTCTCCCCTGTACAGTTTCACATGAGAATCGAACTCTTTTTCACAAATTTTGGCGTCAGCTTCCGTGTTTTTCTGAACAGCATAAACGCGTGTTTGGTGATGATGATGATGATGATGATGATGATGATGACGACGACAGGTGTGTGTGTGTGTGTCCAGGAGTTCATTGTGTGTGTGCGGCGCGCGCACTCGGAGGAAATGTGTGTGTGTGTGTGTGTGTGTCTTGTGGTCCTTTACTGACTCTATGGGTGCAGAAAATAGTGTCAAACAGCCGTGTGTGTGTGTGTGTGTGTGTGTGTGTGTGTGTGTGTGTGTATATGGCTTATCCTGTCGCAAAATGCAGCTAAAAGTCCTACACAACGATAATAGTTTGATTACCTTGTTTACATGTCTGTACTGCATTTCAATAATACGACTGAAATAGGAATACACGTCCAACTCGATTTGTGTTTACGACAATCTAAAGTGCTATTCCATCGCATGGTATGAGCCGTGGTTAATGTGTGTGGCTGTTGTAGCAGCCTCTGCTTTTGGACGCGGCAACCCTTGAACTCAGAGCGGTTACGTCACACTTACCCGCCCAAGCAAACGAGTGACGCGCAACTCCGAGGCCAGCCTGCATTGCCAGGTGTGTGCAAAGCACTTGATGTGTGGTTCAAATCCAATCCGGTGTCCAATATTCAGTGCTAAATTCACCCTCACGCTCCATCATAACATCACAAGACAACTTTCCACCTAGACGAGAAATCTTGTCGCGATTTAGTCTCGCGAGATCTTGTAGCCCGAGATCATGTCACACCCTTAGTAAATGTTGAGTTAACTTCTCTTCATCAGTCTTGTATTTCTTTAGGCTTGTATATTTATACTGTAAATATTTCAGACATTTCACACATTGGCAGAATTACTGTTCCACTAATTCATATTTACATTCACTTCTGAAATATGTGTTTTAAAATGCCTGTGATCATTCATCTCTAATCTATATCGCAGATGGCGGACCAACAAGCGGCCATGTTTGGAGAGTGTTGTTTCGACACTGGTGATGTGAAGATCACCATGGGCACGGGGACCTTCATGGACATCAATACAGGAAGTAAACCGCACACGTCTGTAGCCGGTATGACTGCACACTGATGTTTTATCTTGAACTTGCCAACAATGTTAAACTGTAGAACTGACTTCTTTCCTGAAATGTAAGCCACATTTGTTGGTAATATTGCGACTCTTATTCCAAAGTGACTTACAATGTCAATGTAAACATGCGTTTGGTGTCGAGTATAAGAAATATGAATAGTATTTAATTTCCCTACGGCTGATTTATACTTCTGCGTCAAGCACACGTGTATGGTTGGCGCAGCCTTTGCTCAGCCGTATAGCCCTTGCGGTGGCTGAGGCCCATGCTGATGTGCACCTATCAAAAAATGTAGCTCTGTGATTGGTCAACTTGCGTAGCTGTGACTAGTGTGGGCTGTGCTGAGAGCCGCAAGCATGATGGAGCGAGTTTCGAGTTCCATGAAGGAGCCCCAGATGGAAACTTTTGTTTTATGTTTACCTTATCATTAGTGTTGATGCACGTCTGTTGGTTCCTGCCTCTGAATGAGCGAGTTTTAGCTACTAGTACTTTCAGGTAGCTTTCAGAAAAAACAAAACACCCGTGAAGAAACTCAACACAGAGGAACATAAAAAAAACCTACCACCAGATAGTGCTTCGGAAGTGTTATTGCAGGGCAACACAAACAGCACGCAGAAGTATAAATGCACAACTATGTGCTAAGCAGGTGCCATGGGTCATAGCGATCACTTGACGCAGCAGAATAAATTAGCCTTTAGACCGTCACCTACTAGTTTTAGCCTTGATGTGTATAAGTAGTAGTTTACATTGAACCTCATTTCTCTCTTTTCATTTTTCATTGCATTTTATTTTGGACCCCATTTAAAGCAAATGGCTTTTAGTAAACCTGAGCTTTTAAAGGGAAAGTAACTATTAGAGATCAATCAATATAGACTTTTAAAACATATACCAATAGGTGTAATTGGCATTATTTATGAGCTTAACAGCCAATGTGTAGAACCATTTTTTTATTGATTGTTTTATTTGTATTTTAACAGTCAAAAAATCAGTTTTACAGTTTTGCCAATAATTTTTTCATTTGATCATTTAAATGTTATGAGTTATTTAATTGATTTAATATTGCTAAAATATTTGTTATTTAATTGATCAGTTATATTTAAATATTTAATTTGTCAGTTAAAAAAGATTCAGTTAAATCTTTCATATTACTACATGTAAACAGTTATGCTTTTCAGGTGTAGTTTGTGAGATCTGCACAGATTTAATATGCACAACAGATTTAACAGCCAGCGAGAATATAAAAAATAGACAAATTGAGCATTTCTGACTTTTCACAATCAGAAAAAAACTGATACAAAAACTGTACGTACATCTGACCTTTTTTATTTTCTTTTAACATGATTGAAAATAAGCCATTACAGTTACTGACTCATGACCAGTTACAATCTATACAGTATATAAATATTGTATTTATTGATATTACTGTTAATCATAAAATGCATAAATTGATCGTAGGTGAGAATAAAAACATTCAAAATAATAAAGATTCTTTTAAATAATTTATGAGTACCAATTCCCTCTGTAAGCTGCCTATTATTATTATTATTATTATATTGTCTGTTTATTATGACTTAAAGTATGATCTTGATAATTTACACATTTGGTAATGAATTACACTGTAGACAGGGGTAATGATTGGTAAAAATTCTGCTTCATCACAAAACATATATTTAAAGTGTAATAATATTTTACAGCATTACTGTTTTTTTTTAATAAATGCTTGGTCTTGGTGAGCATAAAAAATTTGTGCAATATTTAACTTGAAGGGGGTGTTCATAATACTGTCATGAAACCTTTATAATCATGAAATGACAAAAAAAACAGAACTGTCAGAGTACTGACACTTTTAATGAGACATTTTATTGATGAATACAGTCATTCAGAAGAATATTCATGAGACAATTATAATGCCTCATGACAATCATGTTTATGACTGATTAATGGCAAGTTTTGTTGTCTCTGTAACTTCAAGTTGTCATGATAAAAACAAATATATCATAACCTCTTTTGTCCATGTCAATTTGTCATAACAATGTAATTTTTGCATATAAAATGACATAACTGAGCGAATTGACAGTTAATGACAGTTGTTATAAGCATTCTTGAAATCTCATTCACATTCATGATGTGTCAAGTCATGAGTATAAAGGTTTTCAGTCTTATGAACAACCCTTTAAGTTAAATCTTACCAAAACTTTTCAAAACCCTTTTAAAAAAAAAAAAAACTGACTTTTTAGCAATGAAGTGCGTCACTGAAAATAGGCCTCAGTGCAATTTGATTACTTAGTCATAATAAATCAGTGTGACTGGAGAAGTTTGGTTACTCTGTATTTCACTCTATTTTTTCATCTGGTCTGTTTTCTCTGAATAGGCCTTTATCCTCTGGTGGGTTGGAAGATCGGTGCTGATGTTGTGTATCTGGCTGAAGGTAATGCTGCGGGAACAGGTGCTGCCATTAAATGGGCACAGGATTTAGGTGAGGAGGATAACTAATATGCATTTATTATTGCTCAATAGTGCCATTAATACACTTTCAACAAAGTGCCCATTGAGCTACATTAAACATACATGTACAAAAATCATGATACCTGCAAAATACACCGCAAATACATACATGCTACACAATCAGCTCTGGGCGGTTCATTCTGCTGTGGTAACCCCTGATATATAAGGTACTAAGCTGAAGAAAAATGAGTGCGTGAACAATAAGATGTTTTTGTTGTTTTTTTTTGTTGTTTTTTTTCAAATATATTTTATTGAACATTTTTAGTGCCAAAACGTATCAGAACTTTATATTGAGTAATAAGTTCCATCAAACATGTCATTCAAATATTGACCCCTATATGAAAAATTATAATAAAAAAAGTTGAGTCTAAAAGACTTTTAGTTTTAGAGACTTAGAAGTTGCTAGATAATCAAAGAAAGGATCCCAGGTTCGATAAAAAGCTGTGGTGAAAGCCTCAAGTGGGATAATGCTACAGACTGCAAGCAGTCATTCATTTAAACTAGGGGGTTCTTCATTAATCCACAAGGAAACATTTCCAAGCAAAGTAAACCAAATTATGTAGAAGGTTTGACCGTTATAAGGCATAATTGTCATTGAGCAAGTTCTTGCTCCCAATCGAAGTGTACATTTAAAGATGGAATTGAGCTGCAGTCTAATCAAGTGCCAGAACTGCTGTATAAGAGGACAACTCCACATACAATGATAGAAAGATACAATGTCAGATTTACATTTGACACACTGCTCAGACAGACCTGGATTCATTTTATGCCTAACCTCAGGTGAAATAAACAGTCTATGTAAAATTAATTTTTTTATTGTAATTTTATAACTGTAGTGTAAATTCTTTGTTTCTTTGATCTTCCAGAGCTCTTCTCTGATGTGAAGGAGACTGAGGCCATCGCCACAAGTGTAGAAGACTCAGACGGAGTGTTTTTTGTGCCCTCTTTCAGTGGCTTACAGGTGTGGTGTTTTTTTTTTTTTTTTTTTTTCTGTCCACCTTATTTTCAACAAAAGAATTGGTACTTTATGGGAAGCCTTGATGTCATGCGTTTCCAGTTATTTTAAAATATATTATCTTTGGCTACAAAAACAGTCTAAAGCTTTATAATCTAGACTAATAATTATCATATTATAATAATAATAAACTCACCAGCTTGTAGTATCATTAGTTTTATCATTTATTGCACTTTGATATTATTCTAGTTATTTACCAATACTGGCTAATGAAATAAAAGTAATTGGAAGAGGGCAAATAATTCTCTTTCATGGTCTTTGATGTGTATGCTTTGCTCATGAGGAACTTTCGCATTGGGTCGTTATAGGAACTCAGTTGTTGGAAATCACCACCAGGGCAGTGCATTGAGAACTAGATTTACCCCTGTGCCATTTTCTTTATTGCAGTGCTACATATCATGAAGATAATACCACACAATACATGAGTCAAAGTCAACATGTAAAGGGTGTTAATATGAGCTTTTTGTTTGTTTGTTTGTAACATTTTAAAATAGCATTTAATCACCTTCAGCTATTAGTTCCTATTGTGCTGTGTTAGGTCCTACTCTGAAGCACAGCTGATGTAGTTCCTAAAAGGCATTCCTATAACTTATATTTCTCTGGTCTGAAAGCCCCTATTCATATAACAATTTCTTTAAAGATGTTTGTGTGCCACAGGCTCCTCTGAATGATCCGAAGGCTTGTGCCTCTTTCATGGGCTTAAAACCTTCTACAACAAAGAGACACCTGATCCGGGCTATTTTGGAGTCGATAGTTTTCAGGTGAGCTGCTTTCAAGATCTGTATCAGCAAAAAATATCCCTCTTAAATCAAAACTGATCTGTTCAAATGATCAAGATCAGAAATTAACTTTATCAATTTATTTATTTTAGTTTTTACAAAGTTAAAGTTATATAAAAGGTTGATTTCTGATGCTACGATATGACCAGCTACACTCGAGCACTGTACAAGCAAAATTAATCAGTCAGTTCCCATATATATAGTACCAGATTGCCTAAAATCATCTGTTATTTTTGCTGTCCTGATAACACAAGATAACCTCCTTAAATCATTAACTAAAATCTAAATGAAAATATTTGAGCATCAGAACCAAGTTAAACAGGTCATTGCAGGACATTGGAAATAGGCCATTTACAGTATATAAAGTCCTGTTTATTAAATTTAAATCCATTTTCAACAACATTTTTACTAGATTTATTAATAAACCAAAAATGTATTCTTCACAATTAATGTTATTTGGAAAACATTTTTAATTCTGCTAAGCTGTTATGACAGTTCTTTCAGTTCAGAAAAAGTTTAATCTAGGGGTACACCGAAATGAAAATTCTGGGCTGAAACTGAAAAATCTGAATGCACCTAGCCAAAAACCGAAACTGAAAATACTTTGTAATAATTAATTATTGTATAATAAAATAATAATAATGTAATTTTGCAAGACACACACATATATATATATATATATATATATATAGCTTGACATTAACTTTTTTGATCACCAGCCACTGTGGCTAGTAGTTTTCCAACATTATTAGCCACTCACCATTTTCACTAGCCACAATTTTGTTGTTGGGAAAATATAAATAAGTTTGACTTTGGCATGCTAAAATTAATTAATTTAGACAATGTGTTGTGTCCACATGCCTCCTCATTTATTTCACTTTTTTGTGTGTATGACCCTGCCGAATGTGCATGAGCAAATGGGCTGTGGTTTCACAGTGTCTCATTGCAACTCGTTTTTATTTCACAGGACTTTTCAGAGCTCAACACTGAGGATTTACCAAATTTATCTCTGACTGCACCAAAATAAATAAATAATTACTTCTTAGCCACAAATGTTAAATAATATGTCAAAACATGCAAAATATAGCGGTATACATGCTCTTTTTATTCAACAAAACCTTTCTTAAAAAAAACAATTACATTTAAAAAATAATTATTGCCATGAATCTAAAACTATGTACACTAGCCTAGTCTGTCCATGCTAAAGGTCTCTCAGATCACTAGTTAACT
>CAIGQZ010001336.1:33000900-33032506 GCA_903798205.1 Danio tinwini
TTCCCCAATTTCTGTTTAACAGAGAGATTTTTTTTTTCAACACATTTCTAAACATAATAGTTTTAGTAACTCATCTCTAATAACTGATTTATTTTATCTTTGCCATGATGACAGTAAATAATATTTGACTAGATATTTTTCAAGACACTTCTACACAGCTTAAAGTGACATTTTAAAGGCTTAACTAGGTTAATTAAGTTAACTAGGCGGGTTAGGGTAATTAGGAAAATCGAAAAAAAATATATAGCTTAAAGGGGCTAATAATTTTGACCTTAAAATGTTGTTTAAAAAATCAAAAACTGCTTTTATTCTAGCTGAATTAAAACAAAAGACTTTCTCCAGAAGAAAAAATATTATCAGACATACTGTGAAAATGTCCTTGCTCTGTTAAACATCATTTGGGAAATATTCAAAAAAGAAAAAAATTCAAAGGTGGCTAATAATTCTGACTTCAACTGTGTATATAGCAAATACATTTTTGTAGCGAATCAATGAAGGAAATAATTGACTTCTATTTTCATTTATTTACAGTTTTCAGTTAAGTTCTTATTAAAGTTTTAATATATATGTTAGTTTCATATATATTCATTCATTCATTTTCCTTCAGCTTAAGCCTGGTTTATACTTCTCCGTCGAGTGATCGGCGTGACCCATGGCGCATGCCTTTAGTGTAGTCATGCGTAGTCGAGCTGTTTGTGTAGCTCTGCAAGAACACTTCCAAAACGCTAGCTGGCAGTGAGGTTTTTATGTTCCTCTTTGTCGAGTTTATTTGCAGGTGTGTTGTTTTTTTCTGAACGCTACCTTAATGTACAAGTAGCTCAAACTCACTCATTTTGAGGCAGGAACCGGTGGACGTGCACCAACTTTAATCATAAGGTAAACAGAAAACTTTCATCTGGAGCTCCTTCAACGGACTCGACACTTGTAAACACTCGCTCCAACGGATTCGCACGGCTCTCGGTCCCGCCCACACTCATTAGCGCTACCAAGCTGACCAATCACAGTTTGCGTTACGCGTTGTTGCAACAGCCACGGTGAGGGCTGTGCGTCCACGCGCAGGCTGCGCCGGAGCATACACCTGCGCTTGACACAGAAGTATAAATCAGCCTTTAGTCCCTCTATTCATCAGGGGTCACCACAGCAGAATGAACCACCAACTTATCCAGCATATGTTTTACACAGCAGATGCCCTTCCAGCTGCAACTCAGTACTGGGAAACATCCATACACACTCATATAGACAATTTAGTTTATTCAATTCACCCATAGCACATGTCTTTGGACTGTGGGGGATACCGGAGCACCAGGGTTAAAACCCACGCAAACACGGGGAGAACATGCAAAATTCACACAGAAATGCCAACTGACCCAGCCGGGACTCCAACCAGCTACCTTCTTGCTGTGAGGCGACAGTGCTAACCACTGAGCCACCATGACGCGTCGTTTTCATATGCATGTTTTATTTTTGTACTTTAAATTAAATAAGAAATGTTCTCCGCCAACAAGCTGAAATAAGATAAAAGTTTTTATTTTATTTATTTCAACTAAATTTAGCAAATTTCCATCATTTTTGTAGCATTAGGTTTTTCACATGTATTTTAAACGTGTAGTTTTAATCAGAAATTGTACCTGTATGTTTTAAATTGAACAAAAAATTTAAAACAAACAAAATATGCCAAAGAGATGCTGGTGAATTTAGAAGAATTTGCCAAAACACAAAACGGTCACAAATTCTCATGAGCTACCTAACAGTAGCAGCCACTATGGAGCGAAATGAGTATCTAAAGTAATTCATGCAAAAGACACGATGTACACGTGCGTAGCCTAATTGACGTGCATAAAACCCAATTCACATGCATAAAATATTTATATATATTCACACTTTTATGCACATGAATTAGGCTACGCATGTGTACATCGTGTGTTTTGCGTGAATTACTTTAGATACTTATCTCGCTCCATAGCCACAGTTTAATACAGTAAATGAAAGTCCAGTCATATTTACTTTGTGTAGCTCTTGTACTGCTTGTATCATGTACTAACTGTCAAAAAACAAACCTGATTGTGATTTTCAGGAACAAGCAGCTCTTTGATGTCATGCTTCGTGAAACCCGTATCCCCATCACTAAAATCAGGTGAGGCGCACTTCCTGTTTATCCATGTCTTTCAGCACAGTCTGATCCTGCCTCTATGAACTTTAGTGTATTTCCACACATTTACAGGGCAGATGGAGGCGTCTGCACCAATGACTTCATCATGCAACTGACAGCTGATCTGTTGGGACGCAAAATCGCACGACCAAGCCATTTCGACATGTCCTGCCTTGGAGCTGCTTTTGTTGCAGGACTAGGAACAGGTAACTTAATCCACACATTAGATTAAACCTAAAGAGTGAACTCTATCCTTTCATACACACTTTGCTTTTTTTTGCTACATACAAAACTTTGCTTTAAAAAGAGATAGTTAACCCCAAAAAAATGTCCTCTTCATTTACTCACACTTAAGCGGGTTTAAAGCTTTATGAATTTCTTTTCTTGAGCACAAAGCGTGATATTCTGAAGAATGTTGGAAAAAAGACATCTGTAGTAGAAACGCACAATACTGTGGAAGTCAACAGCTGTTTTTTTCAACATTCTTCAGTATATCTTACTTTGTCTGGTTGTGCTTCAGAAGAACAGGTTTGGAACAAGTGGAGTATGAGTAAAGGTTGGTTGAACTGTCCCAATAAAAAACTGTTGTAGTCAAACTTCAGCCTGCATTTATGAATGTTTGGGGAAATATTTAAATGTTCCTGATCTGTGTGTATTTTTAGGCATTTGGAGACCAAAAAAGTCAACCAAGAATACATTTTAATAGTTTTAAAACCATGTCAGTGGGCAGAAACAAACCATTATCAAGCAGATAACATAAGAATAGGGGTAATGTTGGGATCATTCATACATTCCTAATTATTTTCCATTTTCAAAACTTTATTTTATAAATCAAAAATGATTTACTTACTTTAGATTTTATATGTTTGTGCTGCTTGTATCTTATCTCCTATCTGACATGCTTTCCTTTACCATTAGCCTGTAGAGGAAGCTCATGAGAAGATCTGTTATCTCAATATTGTGCAATATTCTTAAAGCACTAAAGCAGAATTAATGTAAGCAATTATTTATCAACTTTTATTATGTACAATTCAGAACAAATACCAATGTCTTGACCCTGTGGACCATTGCTTTTTTTCTACTTAAAATAATGTCTCTAACAATATAGAAGTGGAAGTATAACTTCCTACTCATCTAGTGGTCAACTAGGTGTTGATCTTGATGTTTTAGAGGTGCCATACAGCACATTTATTCAGTAAGTTAAATTGTTTTCTGATACCTACATATTATAAATGTGGCTTCAGTAAGTTCAAAAATTCTCCAGAAATTGTTTTATACGCTTATTTGTTACTTCATAAAATAGGCCAAAATCAGAAGCTCCTTTTTGACCATATTTAGAACTGTAGTGAATATTAATCAGCTCACCTCTGACACAGCTGTCAGTGCTCTCTCTCTCTCACACACACACACACACACACACACACACACACACACACACACAGCATGATGTACTTTGAAATTAATGTTCAAAATAATCATACTTCATTTATCAAAAAAGAGCTTAAAATGTTTAAACATGCATTAAACACAATACTCAGCAGTCTACATGGGTTTGTTACCTCAAATCACAAATGTATCCAGCTAATTTCCTAATTAAACATGATCAATTAACAGATGGTACAAATAAACATACCTTATGTGTCTTCGGGGTGGCGCTGAATAAATGTATAATCTCTATATCCTGCATTTTGCATTTTGACAAGCTCTAAAGAGACTTCCTCATTCTCATGTAAATTATGCGAGTGTAAAACCCTACTGAAAAAACAGGCCAATCAGAACACAATACAGACTAGGGCTATATCGGAAAATCTATATTGCATTTTGTCATTTCTAGTCCAAATATCAAAAAAAATTTAGATCGAGTAAAAATGTTGTATTTTCAACTTCAGAAAAAAATAACTCCAAATTAAAAGTTTTTCCTTAAGACAAGCAAAATGATCTGTCATTAGGGCAAGTAAAATAATCTTGTTTTTTAAATGTAGATATTTGGACTAGAAACAAGACAAAAATTCTTAGTATGAAAAACTTTGCATGTGAGCTGTGAGCAACGCAACTGTCTGTATTGTGTTTTAAATGGCTTGTATTTCACGAGAGTTTTACACTCCATTTCCATGTACTGAGGCCGTCATACCTGTTAACATTTGTCTCTGAAAATCCGGGAGAGGGTGGGTGTTAGGGGAATGAGCAGAGCTACTGGAAGGGGTGCCTGGTCTGTCGGCGATCCGGTGGTGTTATGCCCCATTCACAGGGGGGGTCAGCTTCAACGCTTACCATTCACTTTGAATGGGTGACGTCTGGCGTAGTTGAACTGCATTGTGGATCTTCAGTGGCGTTGATTGCTGCCAAAAGTTGGGACCAATCACCTGCATTTTGCATATGCATAATATATATTGTAAAAGTGTGTTGTGGGGACTTTCATTATTGAGCTTATTTTCAGTATTTTATTTTATATGGTTCCTTCATACAAGTCATTGTGTTGTTTAGTGTAATCCAACTTATCTATGTTACATTGGCTCTGTTCTACATCACAAAGGAACAAAAAAAAGAAAAGAAAAAAGGTATTTTTACTTTTTTTTTTTTTTTTTACTTACCGAGTTTACACATTGCACAAAATTGATACCAAATGGAAAACTTTCCAGTTTTGATTTCCATTGTAGGAGGCAATAAATTGAGCAACCTATTCCAAAGAAATTATGACATTTTTGGGTCTTAAATTATATTTGTTGAGGTCTTAAAAAGCATTAAATTTTACTTTTAAAATGGTGCAAGAACCTTGTGACCCTTTTTTCATTTATTACACCACCACCATCTAGTGGACTGTAAGTGAAGATGATTTTCATATTTAACCAAGTAGTGTATTAAAATAATGGCAATATCACTATGGGCATCTATGCATCGATATAGTATTGCCATGCAAAATATAGCGCTACAATGCTGTATCAATATATTTCCCACCTCTAATAAACATGCAAATCCATGATCCTTTAGAATGAAGATCACAAGGGTGTATAAATCAAGATTGCAAACTATTTTAGTGATTAACTGTGCAGCTCTAACACATACATTTTGTTTTACTGTACAATAAACTAGCTTATTCAGATGTTTGTCAGGCATATTGACTTAATCTGCACACTTTATTCTGAATTGTCTTCAAGGCTACTGGAGGAACCAAGAAGAGCTGAAGAAGCTTTTGTCAACTGACCAACACTTCCTTCCCAGGCGGAGTAAATCAGAAGGGGAGAAGGGAGGCCTGTACAGAGGAGTGCTGCAGAGCTGGGAGAAAGCCCTTCAGCGCTCCATGCACTGGTACAACCAGCCCTGAATCACCAAAAACACACACTAATCCTGCAAACTCCATCCTCACCACTGCAGATTCTCTCAGTGTGACTCATTGGGAAATAAAACAACACTCCAAATGACTCTGAAATGATTCATTTGGAAACTTGCAGATCAACGGTTACAGTTTATGAGTCAATGAATCACAAGAGGTTATACAGAGTTACAGCTGGTTTGTGCGAATGAGAATTCAGCGCTATTATGATGACAATTCCCACTTCAGAATAAGACCGATATGTAGTATTATTTAGATTTCGCCAATCAATAATTCAGTCATTGGGTGCCTTTATTGGCTTGTTTCCACTGACTGGTACAGTATGGTACGGGTCACCTTTATCAGGCTTGCATTACCACTGCTAAAAGGGTACCAATGGTACTCTTTTGGTGGGCGTGGTGTACGTTGCAATCAACATCATTTTCGCTCGAGAAAATGTCTAAAGTAAAGCTGTACGGGTCGCTCGCATATCATATGAGAAGCACTTCTTACAAAACAGATGCTTTACACACAAATACTTCTGTATAAATGTTTATTACTAACTTTTCTATAAACATGAGTTTATTATAACTGCAGATCAATGACAGTGCGAAATAGCCTACTGTAACGTCTGCAATAAATAAATAAATGCAACCTATATAAACACATACAGAACCTTACAGTCACCGATATGTTACCAATTACAGAAAAACTACACACAGCATACATTTAGTCCTTATTTAGGTTCAAAACAACATGAAATAGTCGGCGCCAATAACCTAGTGGTTAGTGCGTTGACATAGCACCCAGGTGCTTGCGGCGACCCGAGTTCAATTCCCAGCTCGAGGTCCTTTGCCCATCCTTCCCCTCTCTCTGCTCCCCATACTTTCCTGTCAATCTCCACTGTCCTGTCAATAAAGGTGAAAACCCCTAAAAAATTATTATAAAAAAAACAACAACAACATGAAATAGAGCCCAGTCAGTGCAAACCTCTCATGATTAAATGTGTCTAATCTTCAGCAGCACGTGTAGCCTCTTGTTAGAAAGTAATTCCATCATTCTGAGTTCATAATAGTCTAAAAGGTGATAATAATAGTTAAACATGGCAGTTTGTTCACGTTTGCTGAAAAAATAATGTGCTCCTTTTTTTTTCCGGCTTCTCCTTTTGTTTTTTCGCACGTCACTCTCGCGTTTGTCAGTTTCTGACAGGATCAGGTTTCAAAAGCACGTCAATAATCAAGCGCATTTTATTATCTTTAGCTCAAGAAGTTTGTTATTTCAAATATATACGCGCGGCGAGCGCAATCAAGAAAGCGAAACCGCTCGCCCTTCAGACTGGCTCTTAAAAAAACTACGGGACACAGGGTAAAATCTGCACTTCTTTTTGGCTTTGTGGCTGTTTATTAATTCGACGACAAGGTTCGTTTGAGCCCGGGTCGACCAGGGCTCATTATTATATGTATATATAATTACGCTGTAATCTCTCGGCTGTGTATAAAAAAAAAACCTGGCGGCTCCTTTGTTTTCATTCTGGCTTGTTGCGTAAGCTCGTAACATATCTCTGTAAACCAATAGCGTTCAGCTGCGCGTCTAGCTCTGCCTTTTGGTATCCTTTCTCGTGTTTGGTACCCTTTCGAAAAAGGGGTACGGTCCAGTTCGGTATGCCTTTTGACAGTGGAAACGGCCATAAAAGCGTACCGTACCATACCACTCAGTGGAAACGGGCCATATGAGGTGCCTTTATCTAACTACTGTTTAAAATATGAAGCAATGCATTTATTGAACTCTCCTTGTGCCTTAAGGGATAATTCACCTAAAAATTTACATTAAATGGCAGCCATTAATAGGAACAAAACATGCTGTAAAAGTCAATGGCTGTTTTTTTCCCCAACATCCTTTAAATGATCTTCTTTTGTGTTCAACAGAATTAGGAAATTCAGGTTTAGAACTAATGGATGGTGAAAAAATGACAGAATTTACATTTTTGGGTGAACTATCCCTTCAATAAGGGTGCTTCTGTAATCTTCTCCCAAAAGGAGGCTTGTAATTGTATGTAATTTGTGTCGTTTACATAGAAAGGAAGTTAAACTACACTAAAGATTTAATGCACACTCTGCATCCTTTAATATTGTATGATCATTTATATAGCATTCCTTACGATGCTATTGTAAATTGTACCTAATTTTAGTTAATATTTTTTAATTGCAGGTTTAGAGTTGATGTATAATATCTGATGTACCTCTTAATACGAAGAAAATGCTGCAAACTCGGAAAACTTGTTACCTAAAGTGCTATATTTCCTAAAGTTTTTATTTAATTTTTTTCTCAGTATAAAGCGTCCAACCTGCTATTTTTATATACGGAAATTTAGCAGTGACGCAGTTTCACTTGATTCTATCAACAGTGGCCAATGTTATTATGCACTCAACTGTAGTAAATGAGTAACTGTGAACGTGTAATATAAGAGGCTGTTGTATCTCAGAGAAGGAATAAATATACTGAATATTTGTCATGAAGAAATATGTATTTTATAGACTGACCTCTTAATGTTATGCCATGTTTCATGTCAGTTTGAAAATTAGTTTTAATAAATTTTAAATTTTACCATTTCAGTGTCAAATTGTGTGTGCTGGCTTAAACATAATGGCGGGATTTTCAATCCAGGGCCAATGAACGTTTTATTTTTTATTAACAAAGGAAATATATAACGGCCTGATATAAATTCTATAAGGTATGGTCTTGCTTTAGTGGCATTGAGATATTAATATGCCATATTCATTATCATATATAGGATTGCTTTTATATTTTAATGGGGTATATGCACACAGACTTTTAATTTTCAGCCAGACAGCCTAACGGGCTTCCAGTGAATTGTCTTTCCATTACAAAATTGTCACGTTTAAGATCTGATTTCTTTAAAAATCAGCGATCTTCACTGCCTGTTAGATATATGATATGAAGTGGGTCTCAGATCTGACAAGAAGCATTGTATTAAATTCCATTTCCCCCAACATGTCTAAGTATTTTCAATGGAGTTTCTGCACTCATCTGTTGATCCTGACGGTGCCAGTGGTTACACGGTCTCTCGTTTTTTTACGCTTGAACAACTAAATGAATGCTTAAGTCTTTTTAAGTGAATGTATTGTAATTATATTACAACATCGATGCTGTAAAAACAACTTTGTGAAATTGAAAATAGTCACTTTAAGCTTTCACCGGAAGTTTATCGTTGGCTTTAAAACTCTAGCGGTGCATAGAGCCTGTTATATTTAGCTTTTAATATTTTGAATTGTACTTAAAATAAGAGCTACTGTTATTTATATTTTTAATATTTTCAGCTAGTTATTTTTTATAGTTTTCCTTTTCATTTTAGTTAACGTCTTCATTGTTTTTGTGATTTGAATGTTTTTTTTATATAGTTTTATTGATTAGGTGCAAATACGTTAAAATGAGAAGTGTCCTGCCAAATACTTGAAATAAAATAAGAAATATTATTCTGGTTTATTTTAAATTGTGAACTAGGATTTATTTTGATTTTATTTTTGTTTTGTTGTCAACTACTTGAAAAGATTTGGGATTTTTATTTTATCTTGATTTTAGTCAAATTTAAGTATCATAATTTTTTTTGTAGTTAATTATAAAAAAAATCTGGTATGCACTTCAAATTGCTAGTTTGTTTTACTGAAAATCCTTGGTTTATACAATGGATTTTACTCATTTTTACTAACTAGAATAACAACTTTTTAAAGTAGAATCATGCACAGAATAAAATCACACAAATATATTGAACCGTACGATTGTAATGCATCCATCAATTCATTCAACACATAAACATTAGGCAGATTAAACCAATAAGAAGGTAAGCGGTTGCTTAGGGCCCCAGGAAATCTAAGGGCCCCCAAATAAATACCTAAGTATACCTATAAATTATATATAACATCATTCCTATCATATTTTGTATGACGAGGGTCTAAAAAAATTGTTTTTATTTTTATTACTTCGGCAAAAACTTCCCCCCACCCTTAATCATGGAGCAGTCCAAATTAGGTAAATATTTAAAAACGTAATTACAAAATTAAAAGTATTTAAATATAGTTTATATATTATTTTAGTTGTGAAATGATAAAACAAATCATTTAAAAAGTTTAACAAGATGCTTTACATGTTGTTATTAATTTGCATTGACAAAATATAGAAAAGCAGATTGAGTGATATAAGGGGAAAAAACGGCCAAATAAATCAATTAGGAATTTATTAAAGTACAAACTTTTGGGCCCCATGGCTGGAATTGCTTAGGGCCCACAAATCACTAAATCTCCCCTGTCTCAGAGCATTATTTGCGTTGTGTTTTGTCGTGTATAAATGTATTATATAATCGTCATTATTTATAGTCCACAAGTGTAGAAAACGGACTCCCTTTTCTATTGGTCAGCCCGGATGTCAATCATCCAGTAAAGTGGGCGGGTTCACAGGAAAATGGCGACGTTATCTGTCGGAGAGCCTCAAGAGATGGAAGGTGAGCGAACTTCTCTATTTTTAATGATTCATTTCCATTTGAGCGTTTCATAAATCAACCATTGTTCATTTTTGATCTCGGACATTATATCCTTCATTAATATGCATTTTAAATCAATTAACTGTTTCCTATCCCCTTACCATTCATTCACACTGTAATGTGCGATTGTTTACGTTCATTCCACAGCTACTTAAAGCAATTCTCTCAGTCTGCACATTTTAAATACCGATGATATGTGTCCTGTTTCTTGATCTCTCTTTTAATTGCATTTAAATGCCACCGTTTACTGCAGATCTCCTTTTGGCTGTGGTGTACTGTAGTGTACAGGGCGTCATTGCCTGTTAGCAAATGTAGCCCAGCAGCTCTCATTAACTTACCTGTTCAGGAAAAAAAACAAAGTGTAGGAGAACATGAATGTGCACTATCAGACGTGACAAATCGAGCTTTTCTCGACGCCTCGCATTTGTTTTCTGCTGCTGTATCAGCAGAGTTAGTTAGCACGCTCCTGCTGTGGGACGTGTGTGTGCGCGCACTCGCGCGCGCGTGCTTGCATGTGTGTGAGAGAAAGTGATAATGGAGTCATTTGATGGATGGAGGCTTTGAAAATTGTGCTTTTACTTTAATAAACGTATGTGGCATCACGAATATTTGACCCATATAACAGCGGTGGCGTATTATCTATGGGTGTGTTCTAGTTATTGATTAATTCTGTGGTTTGAAGTTGACAGGCGAGGAGAGTCTGAGGAATCTGGTGATGATGAGACGAAGAGGAAGAGTCTCAATGGAGAAGTCGACTCGCTGCAAGCTCCTTCCACTGGTGAGCCTTTAGCACAAGTGTGAGGGAAATATGGTAAAGATGTCCTTTTATTCTCTAAATATGTTCTCCTTTCGCTTGTCCTTTTAGTACCCGAGGAGTCACCGGTTGACATGGACACCATTACCTTAGACCCAGAAGAAGAGGTGATTGAGGAAGTTTGTTTAGTTTTTAGAGAAGGCTCTGAAAGTGTTTTGAACAGGGCTTTAAATGATAGTGAAAATTAAACTGAAAGTACTGTCATCATTTACTTGTTTCAAACATGTTCGAGTTTCTATCTTCTGTTGAACACCAAAGAAGATCATTTAAAGACAGATGGAAACCAGTATCCACTGTCTTTCATAGTATTTGGTTTTCCTCTTATGGAAGTCAATGGTTACAGGTTTTCAGCTTTCTTTAAAATATCTTCTTTGTGTTCACCGGAATGAAGAATCTCATAAAGATTTGAACCGCTTGAGGGGAGAGTAAATAGTGAGTGAATTTTAATTATCTGGTGAAATATACCTTTCAGATTTCTGCAGATGGTTCCACCAACACCTGATTTGTTAGGGCTTCACATGTAATATAAATTATGTCATATAATGAGTTTTGTTTTTAGAGAAACGCATACAGGAGTGTGAGTTGGAAACTAAATGTAAATGTATTTTCATTAACAAAAACATGGGCCGGCGCCTAGACTGCAGCTCTGCACAAGACGCTTGGCCATAGTAGAAATGGTCGTGCCCAACTGAGCCTGGTTTCTCTCAAGGTTTTTTAAATCTTCACTTTCGCCAATTAGTGAAGTTTTATTTTTTTCCTCGCCGCTGACGCCACTGGCTTGCATGGTTCGGGATCTGTAGAGCTGCGCATCGATGTAATTGCTCTTCAGTGTTTGGACTCTCAGTAGTGATTACTAACCACACTACACTGAGCTAAACTGAACTGAACTTAAACTCTGAAAACTAAACTGACACTGTTTCAATTCACTATAAACTTCTATGTGAAGCAGCTTTGACACAATCTACATTATATAAGCGCTATACAAATAAAGTTGAATTGAAAAAAATCAGTACCAGCTGTAAAAATTAGAGCGGTTTCACTTTTGTACGCTTAATGTTTTATCATGTACAACATCCTCACTGCCATAGCAAGAAGTAGAATTACTTATTGCTTTCTATGACATTTGTTATAAAAAATAAAAAGATAAAGGTATAGTTCGCCCAAAAATAAAAATTTTGGCATCATTTACTCTTCCTTGTGTAGTTTTAAACCTTTGTGAGGTTTTTTCTTCTGCTGCTGAACACAAAAGAAGATATTTTGAATAAATCAGGTTGTTGGGGCACATGGTCTTCCATAGTTGAAAAAAATTACTATGGAGGTTAATAAATCTCAGCTACTAGCATTTTTCAGAATGTCTTTTCTGTGTTCTACAGAGGAAAGAAACTGAAATAATTTTAAAGAATAAGTACATGAAGACAGAATTTTCATCTCTTTAGAGGCTAATATGACTTGGTTACAAGAATACAATTATATTACGTTGCCCATTTAACCTATTAGGTACTTTTAATAACATGCTATTGTTTGATATGAATATCCCACTTTTTACATGTTTGTGTTACTACAGTAAACCATGGTAAGTAATAGCCTGTGGTTTGAGTAAAAATTCTTCTAATCTCTTGCCTAACCTTTTGTTACACCATGTTTCAGCTATTTTACACATCATTACTATTGATCTACTATTGATTTGTTTAGGATGTGGATCTGGTCCACTGTCGCATTGGGAAGATTGAAGGTCTGGAGGTTCTTCTGAAGGCAAAGGTGAGTGTTTATTTATTCATTTTTGATAATAATTAGTGTATAAAAAGTTGTATCATTACTGGATCAAGATTTGGATACTTTTAGTTATTAATAGCTTAATTACAAATTAGCAACTTTTTTTTTTCATCCATCAGACAATTTCTCTCAGACAAAACCTCATCAAGCGGATTGAGAACTTGGAGAGCCTCGTCTCATTGAGGGAACTCGATCTGTATGACAACCAGATCCGCAAGCTAGAGAATCTTCAGGCTTTAACAGAGCTCGAGTGAGTCAGACATGATGCTTTATTATTTAGTCTAAGATTATTAACTTTTTCAAAAACACGCTAAATAATTTTTACAGATCAAACCATTGAGTAAGTTTTGGGTTAATTTATACTAACAAGGATGCGTTTTAATGATCAAAGGAAAATAAAAACTTTTAACAAAGATTTCAGAAATAAAGTCAGATTTATAATGTGAAGTCAAGCAGGGGTTTTTTTTGTAAATAGTGTAACAAGTAAGTAGTATATTACAAAATGGCTCACACAGAAGTCACATACCAAGCAGTTTTCTGTTGGACAACATTGCAAAATGCCATTAAAACATACCTGCCAACATTTGTCTTTAAAAATCCGGGAGACTGGATGGGGGGGTGGGGTCGGCCCCGCTTCAGAGGCGTTGATCACTGCAGAAGTTGGGACTTTCTCAACTCTTCAAGTGCCGACGGAAGCGCCAGCCAATCAGATTGCTGTATGCAAATACACTCAGACAGTAGCCTATTGCTGACTAATTTCATTGGCTGAAGCTGCTATGACAATCTCGTCAGCCCCAACTTCAGACACCCCCTCTGTCAAGCGATGATGCTGAAGCCCTGTGTGAATAGAGTGTTACAGATTGTACCAATCACTTAAGGACCGGAGCAAGGGGTTAAAATTCTTGGAGTTTTCCGAGAGAAATGACAAACTGGGAGGTGGGTCTGAAATACGGGAGACTCCCAGGAAAAAAGTTGTTAGAGTGGCTGACTGTAGTATTGGTAACCTAGTAACCAACAGTATACGTGTTTGCCATTTCAGTTTATTTAGCAATAGCATACATCAAATTTTTTTACAAATTAAAGGAGCTTTTTGCAAACTTTGACATTTTTATCACTCGCTTTTCATGGTTTTTTTATTTTATATATGCATAATTTTTCAGTTGTTTAATTTATTTACATACCAAGCACAAGAAAGACGGAAATTATAATTATTATTATTGTAATATCTTTCATAGTATTACCATTTTACTGTGTTTTTGATCAAATGCATTCTTGATGGGCATGAGACCCTACCATCCCAGCACATCTAAATGTTAGTGTACATACAATCACATTAATAACCTGTAATTATCATCTTTTTGAGGACAGATGTTTGATAATAACATAAAAAATAAGCTTTTAAAAATCATTTACTGCATGTTTTGTTGGTTATGGTTTGCAGGCAACTAGATGTTTCATTCAACTTATTGAGGAAGATTGAAGGATTGGATTCTCTCACAAAAGTCAAGAAGCTCTTCCTGCTTCACAACAAGATTGCAAGCATTGCCAACCTCGATCACTTGATGAGCCTTCAGATGCTAGAGCTGGGCTCGAACCGCATCAGGGTGAGACATCTGCTCTTCATGGCTTAGATATTCTTCTTTGCTCAAGGCCCTGATTAATCAAATTAAAGTCTAGTAACACTTTATTTTAATGGTCAATTTGAGTATTAGTAGTCTGCTTAATAAATGTTGATACTGCTCTCTCAACAGACATTTAATTGACTATAAGAAACTTTGCAAGTAGGTGTCAACTTAAACTAACCCTAACCCCAACAGTCTACTCATAATTTAATGAGAATTAGCTGAAATGTAGATGCATTGTGTCTTAAAATTAACAAACGGACCATCAAAATAAAGTGGGACCCAAATTCGTCTTTTGTTCTTCGTTTAGAGTTTAGAAATACTCAAGCAGCATTTTACACATACCGAAGTCTTTGAATATGGATATGTTATGCATTTTCTGTTCATTAAAAAAAAAAATAACCTACAAGGTTTGGGTGATTCATCGAAATGAAGTCGCAGCCATGATTTAACAAGACTGTCATGCACATCTTTTCAAGGAAACACAGTTCTGTGATCAGTGGTAAATCTTCCTCCGAAGGCTAGAGGGCACACTCATGCAAAAACCCCAAATGTCCCGAAGAAGAGTTGCAAGAAATCCCTGTAGTTTTTGAATAAACAGAAGAATTAACTGTTTTCGTTGACTAACAAACATATTGACAAATAAACACTATTAATTAGTTATTGTTGCAAAATCAAAAGCAAAGACCAGGAGACTTTTTGGTTTCTTCAAGCAGGATTCTTAGACCGTACTCACACTATGTACAGTTGTCTTGAACCAGGCCAAAGCACGCTTGTCCCCCCTCCCGTCTCCCCCAACAGCCCGCACTCACATTACATTCGGGCCTGGGTGCGCGTACGTCATCGATGATGCGCTGTTCAGTAAGCTCTCTCGCTCAGGACAGTGGGGATTTCTTTAGTTATATCGTTTAAGTGGATTGATATGTGGTGACACGCAGTCAAATATTTCGGCAAACAGATCAGCCACTTTTGACTTTTATAAACAATCATAAAGTCCTCGTGCTGCAGGAATTAGGAGGTTTGCTAAAGATGCAGCTGTCGTGCAGTCAGGGGTTTGCGTCTTTAATAATCTATGACAGTTTGCGTTCATTGAACAGTACGAATAATTAATTTAATCCATATCAAACAGTCCCTTAAAAGTCATGTCTCGCTTTCCATTTCGGGCTTAGGCACTCACACTCGCACTCACACTGTAAGCGTACCGCGCCTGAGCCTAAGGCCCCGTTTACACTAATATGTTTTAGTTTTAAAACGCATAAGTTTGGCTACGGTTACGCCATCTGTCCACACTACGCCGGAGTTTTCAAGCCCCAAAAACGGAGCGTTTTGGAAACGCCGGAGAGGCCATTTTCATTCTAAAGCGCTGCTGCTCCATCTCAGTGTAGATGGGGGGAAAACATAGACATCTGAAAACGGAGGTAGGGCTGCAGACATTCACCTCTCTGATTGGGGCTTTTCCTCAATATTAAGCAGCCTTCACACAGTTCTGTCTTCATCCTCTCCTTGTAAGTTCAGACTTCGCAAATTGGTAAGAAAAACAAACTCCTGAGTGTGTACTTTATAAAGTCATTCACATCACCCTGGCTACGCTGTTTCACTATTTTAACAATGAAATGAAAACATGATGTGAGGAACTGCCTATTTTCATTGTGATATTATTAGCAACTTAACAGAAATGTTGAGGCGTCAGGTGGCTTCATTATATGAGCGTCATCTTCATGCATATTTATAACAAAACTGAGCCTATAACATTACTGCCTTCTTTCATTTTCATTGAAAATACGAAACATACCCTCTCTTACAATGAATATCAGTTTAATAATTAATAATGACCATTATAAAAGTATAACGCACAATAAGTTTATACAATAAAGAAAATACAAGCAAACGATCAGTCTATGTTCAGAATCAGTGTCCGCGGTTACATTAATTAGGATATTAACCTAACTTATCTTTGCGCTCAGCCAAAACATGTTACCTGAGAACAAGTAATAGATTTAAAAGACTAAAGTCAGGGAATATGTAGTTAGATATAGACAACAAGATTAATTAAATATCACATTTAACAAATATAGTGAGATTAGATCCAGCGGGAGATCCTTGATGAACAGTCCGACGAGGACAGCTCTTATATGAGTATGCTGCAGTGCATGCCAGAGAGTGTGTGTGTGATCACGTGATGTGCGTTTTCACCATTTCAGTGTAGACAGAGAGCTGTTCAGAAACGCTGGGTGAAAGCTAGTGTGGACGCGGATTGTTTTCATTCTAAAACACAGTTTTAAAACTAAAATGTACTAGTGTAAACGGGGCCTAAGTGAACCGCGCTCAAGCCCACCTCTTCCAACCGGGCCAGGGCCGCCCAAGTGAACCATGCCTGAGCCTGATTCAGAGCACTCACACTTCTCAAACGATCCGGGAAATGAGCTTGGGCACGGTTCGGATAGCATAGTGTGAGTATGCCCTTAATTGAGAAACTCTCTGTGGCTACAGTCACAGTGATGCCTAATGAGTAGTCTGTGAGAAGTCCTAAAGGAGTTTTGAAGAGAGAAGTCTAACTAGTACAGTGTTTAACTGTATATTATATATGTTTTAGGGGGTTGTGATAGAGTTGGCGACATTTCTAAACAAAGCATGCAAATGAAGATTCAAATAGTTGAAGAAACTTTTTCAGACGCTGAAGTCTCACCCATCCGCATCTAATTAACAAAACTGATAGCTTTTGTTAACCCAATCAGCCTTACAGTATTGCACAGACTTTCATGGAGACAAAAGCACAGTTGTTGGGACCCTCCCCTGAGCATTTGCATTACTTTGGGATCTGCCAATGCTCAGAAAGGCAAAAGGTTTAATGTCTCTCACACCTGGCCATGTTTTTTAAAAAGTCAAAATGTAAAACACAAAAAATGTTACTTTTCAGTTAAATAAAAAGTTAACTTTTTAATCTAATCATAGCAGTGTGGATGTTTTCGTAAGATTTGCAGTTGTGTCTTCATTTATTTATATAATAGTATATGCAGTCATTATTTAAAGCCAGCAGCATTGCATTGCTTCGCATTGCATGTCCACAAACTTTTTTTTTTCTAGGGCTTAGTGTTTGTTTCCTGTTGTTGTCAATGGTAACACCCCATTTTTTTGCACTGCCATTTTTGTCAACGATGAGCACACTTTTTTTTTTAACCATTGCAAGTTAAAAAATACAGCGCCCATCAGTGTCATTTTTGAGATAGCTACCCAATCACAGTGACTGACAATACTACACGGCTGTCAAAAAATAATCTGCTAAAGACTTCAACTTGTAACTGTACAGCAGGGATAGTCTGTATCATAGCAAGAGGTAAAAAAATGCTGTGCTGCAAAAACGCTCACAGCTGAACATTGCTTGCATTTCTGCAATGCAAAAACGCTTTGGTGGACAGTCACCCTTATGGCTGATTTATACTTTTGTGTCAAGCGCATGCGTATGGTGCGGCACAGCTTTCGCACAGCCCTTGCCGTGGCATCCAAAAATGTAACTACACGTCTCACCGACACACGGTGCAAGCTCTGTGATTTGTCAGCTTGGTAGCTGTGACGAGTGTGTGCGGTGCTGAGAGCCGCGAGCCAGATGGAGTGAGTGTTTACAAGTGTCGAGTCTCGTAAAGGAGCTTCAGATGGAAACTATTGTTTTGTGTTTACCTTTTAATTAAAGTTGTTGCACGTCCGCCGATTCGTGCCTCTGAATGAGCAAGTTTAAGCTGCTTGTACATGAGCGTTCAGACAAAATAAAACACCCATGAAAAAACTCGACACAAGGGAACATAACCTATTGCCAGCTAGCGTTTCAAAAGTGTTATTGCAGAGCAACACTAACAGCACGCAGAAGTATAAATCCACGGCAACGCGCAAGGCATGCGCCATGGTTCGCGCTGATCACTCAACGCAGTAGAAACCAGCCTTAGGCATTGATCACGATAAACGTTCTTTTTCTGTTGAGAGGCACATCTTTTAAATGGTCAACTAAAGCCCGTGAGCGTTTTGGGTGCTGCAAATGTGCCCTGCACACCTCGTGTTTTGACTGCTTGCTGTGCCTAGCATTTTTTGCTTTTGCGCTCTGTGCGCCTGCAGTTGAAAACAGTCAACTCTGAGTGGATTTTTGTTTAGGTGACAGCATTGTTTTTGTTGTCAAGATGAGTGCAAAGACTTTTAAAGATGGAGGAGAGACTTGTTGCTGTTTTAAGTTATCTGGAGCTGTATGCTTTCACAAATCTTGAATATCAAAATATTATTAAATATTACAATTATAATATTATCAACAGCAACAATATGCAGTTGATTCAGACCTTGCCTTGCAACATAAAAAGTGCACCATACCTTGCGTTTTCAGAATGGGAAAGCATGTTTGTTGTGATCGGCCCCTTACTGTTCAACATTTCTCCATCTATACTATGGATTTGTTTTTAACCTGTAATTGCTTAAATATTTTCTTTTACAAATTGTAGGTTATTGAGAACCTGGATTCTCTTTCTTCCTTGGAGAGTTTGTTTCTTGGCACGAATAAAATCACTCAGCTACAGAATCTTGACGGATTGCACAATCTGACAGTTCTCAGTATCCAGGTGTGTTTGTGATCGACTGTGTTTCTCTTTAGCCAATATGACTTTCTCTGTCGGTGTTAACATCTGCTCCTGCCTGACAGAGTAACCGCATCACCAAGCTGGAGGGTCTCCAGAATCTTGTCAACCTGCGAGAGCTTTACTTGAGTCATAATGGCATTGAAGTCATGGAGGGCCTGGAGAACAATGTAAGATCTGCAGTTCCTGTCAATTCAAAATGTGTCTAAAAGACGATTGCTTTGTTTGTTGTTTTCAATCTTTGTTTGTTGAATATCTACACTTTATAGACTTTAATTTAATTAGGTTCAACTCAATTCAAGGTATACACACTTAGTTTACTCTAGATTTTTAGTCAGTTTGATTGATGCCAGTTGAGATGAGAATTGTTCATTTGATTCAACTACAAAACATTAAGGCAGCAAGAATTAGTTTTACAGTGTATAGCAAACTGCAAGTTAAAGAAGCTATTATGTATACAAGAGAAGGTAGAAAGTGTCTAGTAGGTTCGTGCCTTAATTTTCCCCGTTTCTCCATCTTTTGTGACGTTCTCTTCCTCTCCTTTGCACCCTTTACTCTCTGGGGATTTCAGTGTGTTCTGATCTGTCGTCACATCTCTAGAAGTGGTTTTATTTTTATCCGTCCCAGAATATTTTATTGCTAGAACATACAGATCTTTCATCTTACTCCTCCTCCTTATTTTTCAGAAAAAGCTGACAACTTTGGACATCGCTGCAAACAGGATTAAAAAGATTGAAAATATCAGCCATTTGACTGATTTAAAAGAATTTTGGGTAAGAAAGAGAACGTGTGTGTTTGATGGCATACTATGTATTTTTTATTTCGTTTTTTGTCATAACAGTACCATTCAGAAATGCGAGGCTAGTAAAAAAAAAATTTTATATCGGTCTCTTCTGAGCAGTTATTTGATCAGTTCACAATAAATGTGATATTATTTTTATTATTATTATTATATTCAACTTTATTGTCATTTTACAAGCACAAGGTAATGAAATGCAGTTGAGGTCAAACCAGGAGTGCAATAGCTGCAACTGCAGGATATAGGTAAAAGTTATAAGTGCACTTACAGAAAACTATGGGTAATATTTACAAATGGATGTACTATGAACATAATATACAATTTGTGTGTCAGAATCAGAATCAGTTTTATTGCCAAGTGTGCTTCACAGACACAAGGAATTTGTTTTGGCAACAGAAGCTTCCAGTGTACATAAAGTGACGAGTGACAACACAAAATTAAATACAAGAAAGAAAAGGCAATAAACATTAAACAGAGATGCAGTCAGTCAAAAAGATCTGGATGTTGAATGTATGTACAGATATGTTGTAAATATACAGGTTATAAGGTGCTGTGTACAAGTGGTTATGAGAAAGTATTGCACGTTTATTGCACAGTAGGGGAATATTTAACTGTTCATGAGGTAGATGGCCTGAGGAAAGAAACTTTTCCTGTGTCTGGCTGTTTTTGTGCTTGGTGCTCTGTAGCGCCGACCAGACGGTAACAGTTCGAACAGGTAGTGTGCTGGGTTTGAGGCATCCAGAGTGATTTTACGAGCCCTTTTACTCACTCTGGAAGAGTACAGTTCTTGAAGTGTAGGAAGGGTAGTGCCAGTGATTCGTTCAGCAGTCCGGACTATTCACAGTCCGGACTATGTACTAATAGATTGACATAATGCACTGGACCATTTTGAGGGATGTAAACAAAAACAATGGTCCCAACATATTTCCTTTTTTTCCTTTTTTAATTTCTATAGCTTCCAAGAATCCAAAAAGAGCCAAATATTGATAAATAATATTTTGATAGCTGTTTTAACATTAAGTTATGATTGAATTGCCTCTTGTTACAGTTATAAAATAGTTTGATAACAAGCAGGAAATGTTCATGGCCCAAAGACATGACCACATTGACATGGTCTATTAATAATCAGGAATATGCACATATATATATGAACAAAATATACAGGTTGTTATTTACTATAATCAAGAATGCAAATTTATGATCTACATATCTATTTGTAAATGTATATATGCAGTGGATAGGAACATTAACTAATGGGTATGTGCAGTGTAGTGCAATAATTGTGCTGTATTCAGTGCAATATTAGATTAAAAATATGGTCACACTTTATTTTGATGGTCCGTTTGTTGAATTTAAGTTACGTTGCATCTATATGCCAGCTAATTCTCATTAGGTTATAAGTAGACTGTTAGGTTAGGGTTGGGGTTAGTGTAAGTTGACATCAGGTTGTCCGTGGAGTCTTAAAATGTCTTAAATTTCAAAAACAAATTCTTAAATTGACTGAAATATTGTGTTGTCTCAACTAATTTTAAGCAGGTCCTAATTTTCCTATGTCCAAGTAAAGCTACCCAATCGGGCCAACATCCATCAAATCACCCACAATCCATCTTAATAAAATCAGGGAAAGAAAACTGAAATAAATTACACAGTTCCTCATGATAATAACAGAGCAGTTTATCCCTTTATGTTTTCTTTCATTCATACAAAAAATATTTACAGAAGTAAGGGATAGTGGACATAAGATTTATAAATGAAACTTAAGGTTTTATAACAGAAATGCAATAGGTTGAATAGAAGTTATACTCCATCAATTTGGACCAAAATTCAACAAATATAAAGTTTTGATTCTTTGTTATTCCCAATAATATACAATAAATATACTTTTCATAATGTCATTAAAAAAACTGAAACATTATGTTGAAAATAGTGTTTACAGCTACAATTTTCTTGTTTTGACACATTAAAGTATGTCGCTAAGAAATAATTACATTAGCTTTTTTTTGTTTTTGTGGCAAACCGGGCCATTAGAAATAATCATTAGTGTTTAGCCCTGTATATGTCTAAAATTTAATTCATAATGGTCTTAAGAGTCTTAAAAAGTCTTAAATTTGACTTGATAAAACCCTGTGACATGTACTTGCAAAGTTTCTTATAGTCAGCTAAATGTCTGTTTAGCAGCAGTATCAACAGATATTAAGCAGACAGTCTACTAATACTCAAATGGACCATCAAAATGAAGTGTTACCAAAATTATTTATATAAAGTTTTAGTTCTATATATAAAATTATTCTGTTTATACATTTTTAATGGAATTTATTATTTAGCTGAGTTTTGAATTGTCATAACTCCAGTCTGAAGTGTGGCATGATTCCTCACAAATTGTTATATGATGATTTGCTGCTCAACTTTATTGTTGTGATCGAATTTGAAATAATTTGTGCTAATTAACTCACTGGTACTGTAATTTTGGTTTGGTTTGTTAATGTTTGCTTCAGTAGTGTTTTAGAGAGAATTATACAAATGAATAAACCGTTCACTCGGCAGAAATGTTCAATATCGCATTTGAAGCATACATTTAGAGCAATTGTGTGTGTATATATATATATATATATATATATATATCTCTTATGAATATATGAATATTTGTTTCATATTAAGCTTGAAAATAGTTAGAAAATTAGTTTTTGATCACAGTAACAGTAGACTCGTATAACTTTTAAATTTCACGTTGTCAATTTTTGCCACTTCAACAATAAACTTATGGACTCAGTCTAAGGTCATATATAAACTTGCAAAATAAAAAAGTTTTGCAAACATAAAATAAAGTATTGAGTAAAAAAACAACAACAAATAAATAAATTGCAAATCTTTAAAAATCGCTAAACGAAAATTAATTTAAGAAATTAAAATTAATTTTGCTAACAAAAATAATGAACTGCAAAGAGAAAATTAAGTTTTGAGAAATAAAAATAACATTTGCAAACAAAATAAGAACTGCAAATAAAAATCAAGCAGTGCAAAAAACAGACAAACAAAAAACTATGTATATATTTGCAAAACATTTTTATAGCATTGCTCTTACAAAACCAGTCAGTTGCAATGCTCATTTTGATTTTGCTTTTTAGTCAACCGTAAGTTTGCGATGCTGTTTTCACTTTGCACTTCACGTTTCTGCACGTTTCACTTTGTGGCCCTGATTTGACAAGGGAGTGGAGTCAAGGGAACTTGGGTGTTTACAGGCCCAGACCAGCAGTCATTTAAGCAGCGTATCACCGAAATGGTCCTACAGCCCAGTATGTCTGGGCCTGCCATAAAGGAAACAAATCAGGGCCACATTGTGAATCGCGAATAATTAAATTGCAAATATTTTAGTTTTGTTTTTTTTGCACTGCTTGATTTTTATTTACTTTTTATTTACTTTTATTAGTTTTTTTTTTTTTTTTCAAATTTCATTTTTATTTCTCAACTTAGTTTTCCCTTTTGAGTTTATTTTTATTAGTAAATTTTATTTTTATTTCTCACTTTGCAATTTTTGGAGATTTGCATTTATTTATTTATTGCTACTTTAATTTATTAATACTTTATTTTTTGTTTGTCAAACTTTGTTTTACTTTGCAACTATATATATGGCCCTAGATTAACTTCATATAAACTGCCTGGTGTCTTTAGAAAGTGACTGTGTTCAAGATTAATGCTCAGTGTGCAGGTTCATGCTCAGTGTCACAACTAGATTAACATTGGTCTTTTTGACTGGAGTAGTGTTGAAAAGAAGTGTTTACAATAAATAGTGTGAAATAGTGTTGATCATTTTTGTGAAAAAACAAAACCTTTTTTATTTTAAAGGAAAACAAAAACATTTTGTAACATTATTTGTAATTTGTGATAATTTTATTGTATTTTTGCTGAATTAAAGTATATAAAAAAAGTCAAATTACAATTCTATTTTAATGTGAAAATAATGGGCATGTGAAAATTTAATTTCCTAGTATTATTTTATAGTATATAGTGTATATATACTATATACTATAAATAGTATATAGTGCTTTTGTTTATAACAATTAGCGTCTTGTTTATTTTATTTGAATACCATTTTAAAACTGAACAAAACAATATGACACTAATGTTTGTTTTCTTCTTATCTTCCTCACACAGATGAACGACAACCAGATAGAAAACTGGGCAGACTTGGACGAGCTCAAGAACGCCAAAGGTCTAGAGACTGTCTATCTGGAGAGAAACCCCTTGCAGAAAGATCCTCAGTACAGACGCAAAATCATGCTGGCGCTTCCCAGTGTCAGGCAGATCGATGCCACTTTCATCCGTTTCTGATCATCCATCCATCCACCCACCCACTGCACATTAATAACACACCACCACCATCACCTCATGGACACCACATGCCCTATTTATCTCTTTTATTTACTTTTTTAAATAACAAAAAAGACGAAACACACACTCCCAGTGTTCACATGCTGGCACCTTTTACTCACACAGAGACTATATATAATATACTTATGCTCTGACCTATGCTATAGCGCGTTACGAATGCTCGTTAATTTATTTCGGTTTAGGACCTGATGAGTGTGACCTGAATGAAAGCGACGCCTGATGCTCAGAAAATGTATCACTTCTGACCCATACTACATTTTGGTTAGGAAATTATTACAACAGATTTCACTTCTTCTGTCCAACCATGTAGCTGATTTAAGATCTTATGTGCTATGTGAGATGGAATTCAGTGACTATAAAGAGATATCTGGACTCCATTTGCATATCGCTTTGCCTTTTTTGGTAGTAGAAGTATGTTCAAACTCTGGCTGAGTGGACTGAGACTCACTTTTGAATACATTAGCAGACTCAAAGAGAGATTTATTCCATTTTAAATTGAATTTAATACCACACAAACTCAAGTCTATGCACTGTAAAATACAATTCGTTACTTTAAAGAAAGGCCAGTAAAGCTGTTACTTTTAAAACGATTAGTTGGCTTTACTTTTCATAAAGTGAGTAAACCTGTTTAAACTAAGTTGACTTCATTTTATAATTATGCACATAGCTCATTTACATAATTTTAAGGCAACAGGTCTACTTGCTTTGTCAACTAATTCTTTAAAAGCAAGCGGTTTACTCACTTTTGTTTAAAGTAAAATCAACTAATCGCTTTTTACAGTGTTGGATTTGAGCAAGGTCTTATTAGGTGATCGTTGTTGTTGTTTTTTTTTTATTAGACTTTTTTTTTTTTAAAGAATGAAGTATCACATGCACTCAATATTTACTCACACCTCATATTAATGTATGACTTGAGAATTTTGTCCTCCCCTCCCTAATAAGAGGTGAATGGAAGAGGCCATGGTGTGGTGATTGTGTGTTGGACGCTTCCATTTGGCACATGGGAGGTGTGTGAGGGGCTTTACCGATGATTCATGATTAAACGAACATACAGTAGCTCCTTTAAAAGGGTGAGAGAACAACTGCATAGAATTGCTTTTACTTTGCTCCTATTTTCACATTGTTTTACAAGTTGACTGTTTCAGAACTGAATGTACTATGAATAAACAGAATTTAAACAGTGCTAACCATTGTGACACCTGATTTTGTTTGAGACATAAGGGTTGTGTCTCACTACACAAAACATTTACAGTAATATTAATACACACAAAAAAATGCTGTGTTCCACAATTGATTTGTGTTAGGACAACATGAAGGAATTAAGTTTACCCATTAGATTTGACCAATTTAAGATGATTAAACATAAAACAATTGAGTTGCGTTTTTTTTTTTTGAGTATATGTTGATACTGCATTACTGACGGTTGCCGATTTTGGGAATACTGGAATATTTATTCATTTAATCACTTTCTTTTCGGCTTAGTCCCTTTATTAATCTGGGATTGCCACAGCGGAATGAACCACCAACTTATCCAGCATATGTTTTACGCAGCGGATGCCCTTCCAGCTGCAACCCATCACTGGGAAATCCATACATACTCATTTACACAAATACACTACAGACAATTTAGCTTACTCAATTCACCTATACCGCATGTCTTTGGACTGTGGGGGAAACTGGAGCACCCGGAGGAAACCCATGTGAACACGGGGAGAACATGCAAACTCCACACAAATGCTAATTGACCCAACTGAGGCTCGAACAAGCAACCTTTTTGCTGTGAGGCGATCGTGCTACCCACTGTGCCACCGTGACTCCCAACACTGAAATGATCTTTTTTTTTTCTTGTGTAAGTGGAGTAGTGTTAGTAGCTAGTATCATATCAGCAATAGTTTCCTCTAATGTATTTTTGCAAGAATGTTATAGCTCTTTATTTTACAGTCATGATTTGTATGTTCTTATCAGTCATTACATAAACTGGGTGATAAGAAGGTGCTATCCCTAAACCCGCCCCTCAACTGAACCTTAGCCAAAGTAGCAAGCTTACTTAACCATTTTTTTTAGATACTAAAGACACTTAAGTACATGTACTGTAAAATATAGTGCAAGCTGAATATCCATAAATATGACAGATTTTTAACAGTAAGTATAAGATGTCTTGTAAGCTTTTTGATCAACCTATAGAGAACAGTATAAGAGGCCATAAAGCACAATTTGACACCATTTTAGAGGGGCATATTCTTAAGGGGGTGTTATAATTAAAAATATAATTATATATTTAATAATTATATATAATTATATATATATATATATATATATATATATATATATATATATATGATTTATAATAATATATATTCAATTATACATTATTATAAAAAATTGACTTATAAGGCAGGGTTGTGTACCAAACTTGCGGTAGTACTGCATAAGCCAAGGGCAAGTCTTCCTGATTACACACAAACACACACTTGTTTTCAGTATAAACACAAAAATATACTGGTTACATTTCTACGCTCAAGTGCATTTTTTGGTTCTGCATACTAATAAAAAAACCTTTGCCATTTCTCCAATTTAAAAAAAAGAAGGAAAACGACTCCAAGCAAATAAATGTAATGATCTCGGAGCACAATAAAAACGAAACATTCTTTACGCAGGTGTATTTTTAGCAATAGCAAAAAAATAGGGTCAGGGTCAAAATTAGGTATTTTTAATTTGTCAAAATTATTACAATATTAAGTAAAGATGATGTGCATATCAACATTTTATAAAATTCCCATGGTAAATATATCAAATCTGTTTTTTTTTATTAGTAATATGCATTACGTGCTTATTTTGTACAACTTTAAAATCCCAATAGTTTTCCCAATGTTTAGATTTTTTTTAACCCTCAGATTTCAGATTGTCAAATAGTTGTAGGCTAACTCAGCCAAAAATATCATATCATACATCACTGGAAAGCTATTCAGATTTCATTGGATGTATTTATTTTAATTTCAAAGAAAGGACACGGTTTTGTGGTCCAGTGATGTTTTTGTCTTTTGTCAAATTGCTCTGATATGCAGTAAATTCACTGCCTTTAATCATTCTAATTATTTTTGTCATTAAAAAAGAATTTCAGTATACCACAAACCAAGATAAGTAGATTTACGTTGACTTCACAGTTATTGCCGAATTGACAGCTTCATATCTGGGTCTTTATCACTAATAAGTGCCTTTGAGACATCAGAATTTTCAGAAAAAACGTTTTTTTGATCTAACCACATAGTTGTTGTATTAATTAGACCTTATAGGCTGTAAGAAATGAATATTGGTCAAGCTCCAGCACTTTTTATAAATAAACTGCAAGCAGACAAACAGCAAACAAACCTCAAATTGTGTCAACCTTGTCATGGACAAACTCAAAGTAGTGTATTTTCATTGCAGTGTGATTATAAAATATATATTTTCAGAAAGGTGATGTGTCCCTTTACTAACCCAACTTTTTAGATAATGGAAAAAGTCTACTTATAATGATGACATTTATTTCCCACTTAAATATGCAATCATTGCACGTTCTTTTCAAAATAAAACCAAAGATCTAAAATACTACTTTCAAACAATATTAACGGGACCTTATTGGTTAATTAAGAAATCACACAAGACGTTTTGCTAAGTTTATAATAATTTGTTTATTTTCATAAAAGTTGAACATGACGGTGGAAAACAAGATGACAGGGTGGACAAACTGGACATTGGCATGTATTTTTTATTTCAAATAGTCAATGAGCTCCATTATATAGACTTCAAAAGGATATCCTTTATATAGACTGAGACAGATATTGCCAAAAGGTTTGTGTTGTCCACTCATGTATTGCACCTACTGGTAGTATGTGTGTATAAGTGTTATAACATAAAAACAATACTTAATAAACAATAAAATATTAAATAAATAAATAAAGTGTCAATAACAATGCATATGTTTCTGTCAGGGAAGGATTTGTGACAGGGTGTACAATGACAGCGAGGACATTTTTGGCTAAAGATAGCATTTATTCAAAACAGGTTGGCTGGTAAAGTGTTTCCCCATTTAAGCTATTTGTACACAGTTTAAAAGCTATATTTTTATTTTCATTTTTTTTAGATTTGTTAATTTGTTACACGTGTGGGCCCAGATACCGGCGTGAAATGTGGGGCACGTGTGGGCCCCCTTTGGGACAGCCCAAAAATGTGGGCTGACTGTGGGCTATCCCGCTCTGATTAGTTTTTATTAGTTATTATCACATTTCACTCCGGTATCTGGACCGCAGATGTGCTGCCCACAATCTCGCACTAATCAGAGCGGGTTAGCCCACATTTAGCCCAATTGGGACTGTTACATGTTGGCAGTCCTGTTTATCAGCTTTTAATCAGCTGCCAAACGTAAGAAATAAGGGTCGATTTTATCAATTCCTGGTGATTTTTTTTATATCTAGGGTCTCTAGAGCTTTATGAACCTGTGCAACAGTGATAGACAAAAACTTGAATAAATGTGAGGAGCCATTTCGAACAGGTTCAACAAATGTATTTGAAGTATGGGCAAGTGAGTTGGAAGACTCAGTCGAGCCGACAGATGTAAAATAATTATTAAGAGTATCTGCAATAACTTCTCTCCCCTTAACTTCAGCGTTATTAACTTTTAAATAATTTGGGAAATTAGAAGCCAAATTAGGTACTGTAATAAACTTGACTAATTTTCAAAAATGTACAGGATTATTTAAGTTTTCGTTTACCTTAGACAAATAATAATCACACTTTGCTCTTTTGATTAACTATGTGCGCTTATTTCGTAAAGTTCTATATTACTTCCAGTCTGTAAAATTGTTTGATTTCTTTGCCTTGGCCCATAAAATATTCCTCTTACCTCACTTTCACTTGCCCCACTGGCAGATAATTTCCTAAAAACTCTTATTTAATTTCTTCTGACAGTGAAAACTAAATAATATTTTTACTTGGTCTAAGAATTTGTTTAAATATTTAGACAAAAAAAAAGATAAAACATAAGATAAAAGAAATCTTTTTTTTTGCATTGAGATTATCCAATATCTGTACCTGAATACTGTTAGACTGCCTAGAAAACCATCAAACAGTGCTTTTCAAACTGTTTTGTGAAACTGTGTTCATATCGTAATATTTATGGCAAAAAAAATAAAACAACACAATATCAGATTTTTCTAATATTGTGCAGCCCTAATACATATTTTAGAAATGTCTGGATTTGTGGTAATTTGTTTAATATATTGTGCTACTGTCTGTCATGACTCAGGATGCGCGCTCAGTGAGGTTGCAGAAAAAAAATGGGAGCGCATTTACAGCAAGGGAATGACATCCGATGTGGTACAGAGTTTGTTGTTGTATTAGAGATAAGTTATATTGATTACATATTATTTAGCGTATTCTAACAGCTTGACACTCAGTGATAAGCACAGTTATTCGGCAAAACTAACGTTAAAATTCGCAGTATTGATCTGACAGGTCCGTTTGTAATAGCAACCTCCCAATGAATATTGGATGAGACGAAATGGCCAAGCATCCAGCCCGAAATATCTCATTGAAACTCCAAGTGAGAGAGAAGTTAAAGGCCTACATGTCTTTGGATGCCAACAATTGTGTTCTGTGTGGTCATGTGCAAGAAATTATGTTCCATAATTACCAGATTCAAAACTTTGTAGTGCTAAAAACCGAGGTTCTGCCGAGCCAAAGAAAGAAGACGGAACTGTACAAGGTCTGGGTAATCATCAACAAGCAAAACAACTGCATTCTGACAGCGAACTGCACTTGTATGGCAGGGTAACTTAATTTGTAAATGTAAATTTTAACATTTCATTCTAAGCATTCAGTGTCCGCAGTTTAATTAACCATGTTTAACTGTTTTTGCTGAAATCATTGCTGCAATCAAAAACGAGCAATGTGTGATTCAGCATAGTGTGAACTTACCTGATATGAAATGAGAACTGCAGAGTCAAGCATTTTAATTAGGTCCTCACTCCATTCAGCTCTTATGATGGCTGTTAGCCAAATACGTCTGCGGTTGGCATTAAAAGCAGTGTGGTGTACGGTAATTGACATGACATTTTTTTGCAACTGGTATGCGCGGTTGAACCCGTGTGACGTCATGTGTGATGTAGGTTTGTAATTCCCCTATAGAGTGAAGGAACTATGATGTCACCTTGTAGGTGAATTGGGTGCTAGCAATTCCCTATAGGATTTTCCCATAGGCTTTTCGAAAATTGCAAATAATAAGCTCTGTGTTCAAACACTGTTCATTACACTTACACGTTTTGTCCAGCCGGATAATCCTCACACGAAAATACAACTTTTAGCACTTTTGGATCTTGAATGCAAACGCAAGAACTGAAAAGCTAACCATAGGCTATAAACGGACTACAACCTTCGGGGCGCTTGTCTGTGACATCAGAACCACCCTGCTACAGACAACTCTTCAAGCATGATCCATGACAATGATTTACGCTCTTGGTTTATTATATTATAATCCACGCTATATATTATAAACAAATAAATACGTAAAAGTACATACACCTACGTGCCTTTTGGATAGTTTTTACGTGGGAAATACATTTTGTTTTGCTTTATGGTTGTTGTAAAAATGTTAAAACTGTATGTATAAATGTGCCTACATAGTATTATCATAAGACATGTTTAAATAAGTGTATTGCTCGAGTGCATACAGCCCGCTTACCTTAGTAACAGATGACAAAAATGAGGCGTGAGGGACAAGTCTAATGTTATATGCCTGAAAGTTCCATCACGGGCACAGAACAACACTCAATATTCTTTTTTGTGACAGAGTACAGCGAAAAGCAGCCCATACAGTCACATATGCTATACAATTTAAGGAGGAGTGTAAATATTGCAGTTATGACAGAGTTAAATGTGTTCAGATGACAAAAAACCCCGATGAAAAATCTATGGTGTATTACACATTTATTCACACGTTTGCATTACTGAGAGCAGGAAAGAGACAGGCTGCACTGGTAAGCAGTATCCCCATAATATCGTTAAATTAAAATAAATGATCAACAAATGAATCTGTCTTGACAGTCTTTACAAGTGAAGGCATTATCTACACACAATATGTATTCCCAATTAGAAAAATACTACAAACTATAAAAAAATACTCATGAAAATATTTAAATAACAGACAAATCCAAATGCCCAACGCAAATGGGCTGCTCCAGACCAGTTCAGCTCGATGACATATAATGTCTCCGACACTGCCTGTAGTCCCGATTAGCAACTTGATAGCAACTGTCTTTTTAAAGAAGCAAAACCGATAAAAAAATCAAGAGTGTGCTGTAACTGATGTGTTTTATGTCGTAGAATGAAACGTGAAAGTATTTTGAGTTTGTGTTAGCCACGGACCTTATTTAAGCAATTTAACTGAAATCCCATTGAAAAAACCCTTTGACTTTGGGACGAGGGAACCGGAACTGCTAAAATGCTAACTCGCTTCCGGGTTTTTGCATACAAATTGACGTCATAGTTCCCCCACTCTATTGTTTTCACAAAAGTTGTTAGCTTAGCACTAGCACGATATCATACAACC
>CAIGQZ010001336.1:33059790-33077117 GCA_903798205.1 Danio tinwini
TGTGTGTGTGTATATATGTGTGTATATGTGTATATATATATATATGTGTGTATATATATATGTGTGTATATATACATGTGTGTGTATATATATATATATATACATTGCTAAAACAACTATTAGAAGTTTTTGATAGACAATAAAGATCACCCACCTCTCCACCACCATTAATATGTGTTACAATGAATTTGAGCGTGAGTTCTGACTTTGGATGTTTTCCAGTTTAAGCTACTATTGGCCTAAATAAACAAAACGAAAATCAGTATTTATACCATTCATTTTATCTGACCTTTGTTCTTCTCTTTTAGGCACTGGTGAGACACGTTCAGTCTAAGGGATTCCCTAATGAACGCTTTGAACTTGTCACCAACTTCCCCCGCCGAAGACTCGCTCATTTGGACTATGACATCACACTGCAGGAAGCAGGACTGTGTCCGCAGGAAACTGTGTTTGTGCAGGAGAGAAATTAGCCCCGCCCCTTGTAGATAAACCCCACCCTTATGTCCCGTCACTTGTGCCCTAGAAAGACTGAATTGACTGCGCCCTCTTACCACTTGTCTTTTTTCCTTCTTTTTTTTTATAAAAATAACAAGTCCCAAATACCAGAACATTTAGTAGTTCAATGGGAGTGTCCCTGAGCTGCATTTGTTAACATATTTATTTACAAAAATCTCAGCACATCCCATCCTGTCAAGAAAAGACAGTCAATGTACACAAGTTGTGCTCATGTTTATATGGAAACTGAACTCCCAAAAGCTAAAAAATTACCTTGATTTAGGGAAAACGTTGTGTATGATGTATATGCAAAATTTCATAGAAATGGAACATGAGTTCGAAAATGATTTGAAAGGCATCTGAGCAGGTTGGGGTCCTGTTGAACATGGGCTCAGGTGATAAATCGGGGTGGATGGTTATTATTTAGAGGCAAACCCTCACATATCTCATCTGCAATGTGCAGGAATGGATGGATTAGAGTGACATTTAGCTATAGTAAGTTTTTGTCTCCTTTTTTATATACTGCATCATTTCCACAAAAACTGATTCTCAAATATAATCATTGAAACAAAAGGGACAGCTGCTTCACTTGAGTATTTCTTCAGCTTCAGTTTCTTCAGCTAATCTTCAGGCTGTCTTTTGTGACTGTTCTTATTAGGAATGTTGCATCTTGAACATCTTTAACTCAGTTGACATCATGGAAGGATTTAGTTGTCCGTTTATAGATTTAGGACAACATTTTATTTGTGCATACAGAATTTTACAGAATCATACAGAAGTAATTAAGATTATTATTAATTGATTTCACTTAGTAATGCTCCAACATCATGAATTGAAGAAAGCAAAAAAGTAAGAACACTGTGCTAGTATTGGGTTAGACCAGAGGTGTCAAAACCAGTTGCTGGAGGGCCGAGCTCTGCACAGTTTAGTTCCAAAGTGTGCCAAGAAAACCAAGAACTCTGACAGCTGCTTTTTGTACTAGCTGAAGTTACTACTAGAGAATACTGGGCAACCAGCGAACAGAGCATTACAGTAATCCAGCCTAGAAGTCTTAAAAGCATAAACTAGCTTTTCTGCATCTGAGATGGATAGCATACTTCTTAACTTAGCGATATTTCTCAGATGAAAGAAATAATGACTAAAAATAAGCACTTTAAATCTTCAGATCCTAATTTAGGTTCAGGTCCTGTCTCAAGATGCCTTCATGTGGTTGACTTACAAGGCAGCTAAATGTATCTTTCGCTGCCTTTGATATCATACAATTCCGTGCTTTCCATTTCTGACAGCTGAGCTAAAAACACCTGTAAAAATTAATGGGACGAGCTGTGAATGGAATGTACTTTTAGAAGTCAGTGGGGCCAAGAAGATGGAGAAAGCTGTACCATGTGGAACACACACTTAAAAGCAAGCTAAAACACTGAAACTCTGGATCTCCCTTTGTACCATGTATTAAATCTCAAGGTTATAGGTCCATTTGAAACCACTTTAGATGCAGGTCTCACTGTAGCAAATGACAGATGTTTAGATGGCCTGAAAGGCACCTTTTGGAGACAACATGTGTGTGATGAAGTGGATGATGGAGTGCAGTCATTTAGAGAAAACAGTATGAAATTACTAATTATGAGCAAAACTATGTTGAAGTTTCTGGTAAAGGGCTAAAAAATATTCAAGTTTAAGCATTGGTGGGCTATAAGAGGAACTCTGCAGACATGAGGGAGTATAGCTGTTCAGGTTCAGAATAGGCACTTTGTTGACCATGATGATGGATATTATGATTTAGTTAGGTGGTTATGGGTCAGATTAGGTACTTTTGTGCCATTGAGGAAAACTATAGTAAAGAATAGAAACTATGCTGAAGACGTTAGGGTGCACCTTTTTGAAGATTTACTAGCGTTTCAGCATAATCCCCATATTATTTTTAGGTTAACTGGCTTAAGTTTATTATTATTAAGCACAAGCCCTTGCACCAACTATTTTACAACTTAGCAGTCTTACAGCTACTAATTTGAATGATTAACTTGACACAAACCACCTGTTTCCAAAAGTCAGTGCTGGCCTGCCTGAATTAATTAAGGAGAAAAAACAGCAGTTCCATCGATAATATTCCAGAGACTCTTAAGACATATGGTAGACACGGCCACTCCACTTAGATAGCCTCATATGAGGGTGCTTAAGCACTTGGGAATTGTTCTAGTCATTAGCTCAGCTCCTGTTTTGGGCTAGGAGATTCCCAGTGTTCTTACCCTACTCATCAGATTGCCTTACCAGGGTTTACTGTTCATCAATACTGCATTATTTTTTTTTCTCTATGAACAACACACACATACTTATTTACTACTGCTGCCTGGATTTCCTAGGGTGTTTTTTATTTGCCTGAAGTTTAATTGGCAAAGCCAAGAGGTTGATTTTTTTTTACTTGACATTGCTAAATTCCATTAATGATTTACAGATGATCTTGAGATGAGATAAAGGAAGGAACATCAAATAGCTCCAGAAGACAGGATGTTTCAAGGACAAGTTCACCATCGAGAGGGGAACTTCAATGCTATGTGGAAAACTTCCACTATGGGGGATTTTGTCAGAATCCAATTATCTAAAAGAGAAAAAAACGGGCCAATGAAATTTCAATGAGTTGAATCTTGCATAAAGACGCAGCTTGTGCCACACCAAGACATCCTTTACACTTTCAGAGCCTTTCACTAAGCTTCTGAGAGTCTTCGAGGGTTTTCTTCAAGTGAATCTTCACAAAGAGAGAGAACAAGAAAGCAGGCTGCTTCTCCTGGTCCAGAGTGTGCGATACACCGCAGCAGATGGTGGAGCTAGGTTTCCCCCTTGCCTGGCGTTCTTTGGGCATGGTCCTTCAGAGCGGTAAGTCTTTTTTCAAAAGAGCGTAAAAGAGCGTTTCAAAAGAGGCTCTTTCTGCTAGAAAAGGATGTCTTGGCCATGGCATGAGCTGCGTCTTTATTCAAGATTAATTGTAATTGACGCCAGCTGTGCACGCTGACGCCACCAACTCATTGGCCTGTTTTTATATTCTTTCAGGTGATTGGATTCTGAAGAAATCCCATAGTGGAAGTTTTTCACATAGTGTTTTCGTTCCCCCCATCGGGGAATGAGGGTTACTTTAGTTACTGTTACGTTCTCTCTAAAGATCAATAACACCCTCAAGCATAAGAAACAGGTTTGAGTTTGAGACTCAGTTCCTTCGAAACATTCTGCTGGATCGTATCTCAACGAACGAACATCTATCATTGTATGATTGTATCGTATGAGGATGTTGTCATTTAGTAAGTGTGAAATCAGGGCTATAGATTTCTTGATGCTGATGTGATGCTGGATTTTAAAAATCCCAAAATGCACCACAATAATGAGTGTCAATTATGTCAATGAGCTAAAGATTTTTTTGAAGCTTTAATAAAAACACAGAGAGGAATTAATATCTACCTCTGCATGAACAGATGCCAAAAGAGATGTTTATTGGCATCCTTCCACTCAAAAAAATTGACAGAAAAACTGAGTGATGTGACACATGCCTAAACGTGCATTGAACACTTATATTCTGTAATCTACATGTGTTTGTTGACTTATTACACACATGTATGGAAAATTACACAATATAATCATTAAATAAACTAACAAAAGATACAATGAAACAAACCCCATGGCTCTTCGGGGTGGCACTAGTGCAAATGACATGCTAAATAATACATTTAATCAGTTACAAGACTTTTGCAATAACTGTTCTGATGTGGTGATTGTTTTATTTTCACCCTCTGTTTTCTGGACATCCCAGAGTTGCACAAGACACATTGGTGCAAATGTTATTTAGTAGCAGATACCGGCATCTGCAATGATTAATCTGGACGTCATCACACTTCTGATATACTCCAAATAAAGAATTTTTGGTTATTTTACACTCTTGCATTGAGTAATACTTACAGTTTACACAAGTTGAATACAGACCAATTGACTGTTAAAGTGCACACACAGAGAAACTTTGAGCAAAAATCTTTGTAAATGAAATTGTCCACTGCAAAATATGTTAATCAACGGTTCTGGTTTTATAAATGTTTTAAGGCTGTGTTTGGTGTGATTGGTAATAAAATCAAAAACAGGCAATGTATAAATGGATGATTATATTTGAATAAAACAAACAAAAAAAAAAAAATTAAAATAAATAAATCACACTGACTTTTAGGCAAATGCTCTCTAAATAATTAGATATCGGCTGTTTAAATGCTGAAACATATTTTTCAATATATACAGATCAATTTGGAGTAAGTTGTGACCTGTTTTAATGCAGTGAATCTCAATTCTGTCATCGTGCCCCCCTTGTTCAGCAAGGCCAGCAATCGAGTACCTGCTATGCAAGTAAGTAGATTTAGATCTTCAATGTTGCAGATCTCTTCCCAGACAACCAGGTTTGGATTGGCGGCGTCCAGCTGCATGCCAGGCTCCTCTAATAATTCAGCTTGATAGGCCATCAACAATGAGGTGACGTACAAAGCCCTCACTGCTAGGGCTGAAGATTTATTTATTTTCTGGTTCATGAAAGTAGTGAAGTGTTTCATCCTACCAGGGAGGTAAGGGGACAGCAGCCCACCTATTTGGATGCAGGTGAAGTGCCAATATCTGCTCAACCAGGTGAGGGTTAGAGAGCCCTAGTCCCTCCTTTTCACTCTTATTGAGCAATGAGTAACCTTTGACAGGCACACGGTTGGTAAAGTGTTCATCCCATGACCACTTCATCTCTGTGACACAATTTGGCAGAGAGGGAAGCAGTTGGTTTGCTTGAGGCGTGTGGGAAGTGAGGCTTTTCCTGTCGTAAATATGCTGTTTAACTCCCGGATCGACAGGAGTTACAGGCCACGCCACATTGAGCTTGGCAGCAGAGCATTTATAAACCTTGCCACTCTGCGTGCTAACCTGGATGTATGGGAAGAAGGGCAGATGACATCCTCCTTCTCATTGTTTTGTTCATCTCAGAGGAGATGAGCTAGCATCTCCTCATCCCCTTTCATCTCATTGCTGTCTGCCAGCAGCTGCTTGTTGAACAGGAGCTCAAACTCAGGGGATTCAAACTCCATGATATTCCTCCATGAAGCAATATCGGCAAGGTCAACTTTAACTGTACAGCACAGAGAGCAGTGTAGCCTGGGTGCTGAAGGAAAATCTTCACAAGGAAGAGAACAAGAATGCCAATTTAGGGAATCACAGCGGTTTATAATGAAGAGGGTGGGGTCCTATTCACAAGCTGTCTGTCCTTTAGATGGACGTCATGTAATTAGTGCTTCTACAGTCTGTCATGCCTGAGGGGTTTCCCTATGGAGATATCGACCGAATGTTTGAAAGAGATCAACATGCACATACATATTAACTACACTCTCAGGAATCAAGGTACGCGAGCTGTCACATTTTCAAATGGTATACGTTTGTACTTAAATTGTCCATACATCTAAAGTAAACATTACTACCTACAAATTTTAAAAGGAACTCATTTGTACCTTTAAGGTACTAATAGTAACCTTAAGGTATTAATATAGACCTTTTAGGCGACAGCTCTTTTACTTTTTGAAAAGGTCACAGCTCATGTACCTTTATTTCTGAGAGTGTACAGTCATTTGGATTTCTAAATGTAGAGTGTTGTTTATTTTATACTGGTAGGAGATGAGGTATTTTGTGCTGTTAAATTATCCTGCTTATTTTATACTGGTGTATATGATATTATGCCTGTCATTGACATTTCTGTAGAGATTAAGTTTGGCTTTACTTTTATTTTATCAGCTTAAAGTTACTCTGATGCCTAAAGTTTAATTGGCAAAGTCAAGAAGTTGGAGTATGCCTTGACATTGCTAAATGCCAAATATGATTTACAGAAGATCTTGAGATAAAGGAAGAAACATCAAATAGCTCCAAAAGACGGGATGTTTCAAGTTCTCTCTGAAGATCAATAACAAGCATAACTCAAGCATAAGAAACAGGTTTGAGTTTGAGATTCAGTCCCTTCTGAACATTCTGCTGGATTGTGTCTCAACGAATGGACATCTGTCATTGTATTATTGTATCGTACAGGAATGTTGCCATTTAGTAAGTGTGAAATTAGGGCTATCGATTGTCTTATGCTGGATTTAAAAAATGCAATAGTTTCAATAGTGTTTATGAATTGTAAGAAAAAAAGATAACCAAAGCTTGTTCAAATGTGTTTTCAGTTAAAGCACAGGTGTGGCATGGCTGACCTGGGATAAGAAGATTAATGAGTAATGCTATATTCATAATCAGACATTTATTATGGTGAAAAAACAAAACAAAAACAAATCTCACTTCACCAGTAATGATGACATTTTCAACTATCTCAGTCAAATGCACTAAAACTACTCAGACTGCCTCCAAAATTGCTCCCTATACCCCTAAATAGTGCATTATTTGAGGCAGCAGCCGTTTTTAGTAGTGTCTGAAACCAGTGCACATTCTGAAGCTCACTCAATCAATCTCACAATGCACCACAATGATGAATGTAAAATCATAACCCATGTACACTTAACAGCTAGAAAATTATGCACAGATTATGCACAGATTTCGCATGCCAAATGAATTTCCACATCTGACCACAAGATGGCATCTCGTAATCATATCTGTAAGTCTGCATGAACCGGAAGTTGCTGAGACTTTTATTTCAGTATCTTGATGCACTTCCAACTGAAACAGAATATTGAGTAGGGGGCGGGGCTTTTTTTGCACATCATTGCCTTGGCAAACTAATGGAAAGAGGGGCGTGGTTGAGAATATAAATATACAGTTGCTATGGGTGCTCTCAATTAGACGTAAACAGTAGGACTGCCACTCCAAAGGCTGAAGCAAATGGTCAGATTTTGGTTGAAAATTAACAAAACAATCCATTTTTTTCTGTGCATTAACTTGCACAGATTAATTGTTTATTTTAAGAATAACAATGTGAGCTAGAAAAATAAACATTGAACAGTTTGATTTCATGCAGACTTCAAAATCAGCATGAAACGCAAGTTAAGACTTACATTTTTATCCATATTCTGATGTACAGCCAATTGAAATGAAAAAAAAAGATTTGATTTCGTCTTTTGGGAACCGATTGGAATGTTGGAAGATGGCCGTTGCAAACAAAATGGAGGACTATTAAATGCAGGGCAGAAACAAGACAAATTCACTCGTTTTCTTTTACTGCTTCAAGTGGACTAATGTAGAGAATAATGAATAAGGGTATAAGGGGTGATTTTTAGAAACCAACACAATTCTTTTATATTGTTTTAAAGGGCATCTATGGTGAAAAATCTACTTTTCAAGCTTTTTGGACAGACATATGTGTAGGTATAGTGTATAGACCGTCATATTGGGGTGATATAAACACACCCAGTCCTTTTTTTCAATTTAACAACATAAAAACGGTGGACTAATTGGAGTAGTTTTGAGACCGACCGCAACTTGACATAGGAGTGCGGTCCCCCCGCCCACCGGAATTGATTGACAGCTGCGTATTAACATGTCTCCGTAGTAACGTTTGTAATCATATCCACAAGACAGGACATGCGCAAAAGCAACCATAAATAAAACTCTGTTCAGTTTGCTAGGATCATCGATCATCATCAAATGTGTTCAAGAGCGAGTTTTACAAGTTTACAACCTTTTAAAACAGTGCATGTTTGTAATAAATTACAGCGATTTACTTCAGCTTTACTTCATCACCACAGCCGCATATCAGTACAATTATAAAAAAAGACTCTTCAATCCCGGTTTGTGGACGTTAAATCAGGTTTATTTTGTATAATAACGTAACAGATATCCATACAGCAGTAGATATTAATCTGTATCCTGTCACATTTACGTGCAAAGACAGTGCAAAGCTAAATGTGCGTGCTGTATGTGTGTGCGTCTGTGTCTGTGTGTGTGCGCATGAACTTTGTAACCACATTGTGTGTGACTCTTCGTTGCAGCTCCACAACAAATGCATCAAATACTCATTGGGAAAGTTCTTACTGTAGTTTTTCTCACAAACGTTACGTGAGATCTGCTTCCTTTATGTCTGTCAGTTGTCTGAGGCAGCCGCGGGCGGAGACAGAGGCACGCTGACAGGCACATGGGAACAGTGGGTGGGGAGGACTAGCCTTAAAGGCCCAGTACACAAAAACAGCAAAATGCTGTTGAGAGCTACAAAATACAAACTAGTGAAAGCTATAATAAAGGGTGTTTTGAGCTGAAACTTTACAGACACATTTTGGGACACAAAAGACTTATATTAAATCTGAATAAAGTTTCAGATTATTTATTTATTTATATCAAATAAAGGCTATCATTGTTAGTTCATGATAACTCTTGGTGCATTAAAGGGATCTATTATGCAAAAATCACTTTTATAAGGGGTTTAAGCACAGATGTGTGGAAATAGTGTGTGAATATAGCGGCCTCTAATGATAAACATTTATTAATTCTATTTTTTATAATCACACTTGATAAAAACAGTTGGCAGAAACACATTAGTTGACATTCTCCCTTTGTACATGTCATCAAAGGAAAAAAATCTGACCTATTAGTGATGGTCTCTTCCTCATTAGCATAAACGGCCCTGAGTAAGAAGCAGCCACCTGCCATTAAGAGTTTTTGCAGCATACCTGCGAGACTTCTTTTGCCATTTCTTTTGTTTATCACAGAAATCATATTACTCCTGTTTTGAATCTTCCACTATTCTGACACATAGGCATTTGTAACCCCTTTACTTTAAAAAAAAGAAAAAAAAAGAAAAGCAAAATCTCATTTGAATTTAAAGTGATGGTCACCAAATGCCACAATTTAGATTAAAGTCTAAAGGGGGCAGTTTCATTGAATTATAAAACATTATTTCTGCATATTTTTGAGCTGAAACTTCACATACACAATCTATAATCATCATGGACTTATTTTACATCTTATAAAAAGAAGCATAATAGGTCCCCTTTAGCTACATTTGTATTTTAATAATGCGATAGTAAATGCTAAACTTGAATAAATGCTGTTCAAGTATTGCTCATTATTAGTTTATGTTAGTAAATACATTAGCTAACAATAACTAATGAAACTTTATTGTAAAGTGTAACTACTGTACAACGATATGACAATATTATTTATACGATAATGTAATTATGACAAAAAAAAGCCTTGAGAATTCAAATTAGAATGCTGTTGAAATGATAGTTTTGTCGCAGTCCCCCAAGCATTCAGCATATGAGTGTGACTGTAATTTGATTTTATACAACAATTCAACAAACAAGTTAATATTGAATCAATTACATTTTAGACCTTATCGGCGCATTCCAAACAAAATATATCGCCACACTCTGAAGGGCCCTTTGGAGTGAAAACAATCATGGCCACAATATTGCAGTGTCTTTCCAAACTGAATTGCTCAAAACTGATCACTTTGAAGGGCTCTTCAGAATTAAAGGTTTCAAAGGGTACAACTGATGGACACTCCGGGCCCCCATAATCATTTCTACTGGGCAGTTGTTTGTTGTTCCACAGCATGTTCCATTCAGGATGGCTCAACCCTATGCCCTAATCCATTTGAAGCTGGCACCCCAGAGGGTAAATCATTAGAAGGGATTGCCAGCAACAAGCATTTAAAAAAATATTTTCCTTTTTTGTCAAGAGAAGAATGAGGTTTAAAACCACATGAAGGAGAATAATTTTTTGGATGAACTATCCCTTTAACAGCTCAAGTAAACACACACACACACACACACACACACACACTCAGCTAAATTCATCCACTCATGAATAACCCACTTATTTTTAACTCAGCAAAAAATTGATAACTTTTCTAAATTATTTTCTTAATTTTTATTTTATACATTTATATAGTATTAGAAGAAACAAAAGATTTAAGAGAGGAACTGGGCGGCACAGTGGCTCAGTGATTAGCAATGTCGCCTAACAGCAAGAAGGTCGCTAGTTCGAGTCCCAGCTGGGTCAGTTGGCATTTCTGTGTGGAGTTTGCATGTTCTCCTCGTGTTGGTGTGAATTAGTGCTCCGGTTTGCCCCACAATCCAAATACATACGAGTCATAAGACATAAGTGAATTAGAGAAACTAAAATTGGCCATAGTGGATGAGTGTGTGTGTTTGAATGAGAGACTGTATAGGTGTTTCACAGTGATGGGTTGCAGCTGGAAGGGCATCCACTGCGCAACACATATGCTAGACAAGTCAGCGGTTCATTCCTCTGCACTGTAAAAAAAAAAAACATAAAAAACCCTGTAATTTTCTGGCAACAGGGGTGCCAGAAAATAACCGTATAAGAACGCAAAAAAAAATTGGTAAAAAAAAAAATTTAGATAATCTGTAAAAAACAAAACAACAACAACAAAAAACAACAAAACAAAACAGAAATTTCTTGCTCTATAATTATAAGTTATTACTGTAATTTTACAGATTATAACTATAATTATACAGATAATAACTGTCATTTTACAAATTATTACTGTAAATATATAATTTATTATTGTAATTGTACAGATTAATTCATTTGATTTAAAGATTATTACTGTAATTATGCAGTTTATTATTGTAATTATACAGACTAATTAATGTTAATATAAAGAATTTACAGGTTATTAGTGTAATTATACAGATTAATTAATGTGATTATAATGATTATTACTTTAATTATACAGATTAATGAATGTAATTATGCACAAAATTTCTAAATATTCCATGAATTTTCCCACTGTTAACATACTTTAAAACAGAAAAATACATTTTAAAGAATGATAAAAAAAACTTACAAATAATTACAATTTGTACAAATAATTGCTGTTGTCATGAAACACTGTAAATATAACAATAAACTAAAATATAGTTTAACAATTATTTTTTGGATACGTAGGTTAAACTCCAAAACAATTTGCTTGAAAAAATACAAAACTGTTATATATCTATTTTTTTATTTCTTTTTTTATTATTTATTTATTTGTTTCTTATTATTATTATTATTTTTTTTTTTAACAAATAACACATTTTGTCATTATTGAACAACAGAAACAAGGTTAGTATCATGTGGGGACACCTGCACAACAAAGTTGAGGATCACATAACAAGTTTCTTAAGAGAATCGTCCTGCAATCAAAGGTTGAAACAGGAACAAATGGGTGCATACAGATAATCCCAAACGTAAAGGCGGCAAACAAAGTAACAAAAACACAGCAAGGCAAGACGCGTTGTAATGCTCAACAATGTATCTGTGCATGCTAAGTTTATAGTGCTTGAAATCAGTCCATCACGATTTTCTGACTGTTTATGTAATCAGTGAGAATGAGGAACTGGTGTGTGCGAGGTGCATGCTGGCATATGTAGTTTGTTAACATAGAGCGTGTGTAGTTCTCCAGCGATCCACAGCAGTGATTGTAACCGTTAGCATAGCAACATTGTTAACCACAAATAATTTTTTTAGCAACAACTCGTTTTTCCAAAAACAGCTATTTAGAGACATTTATACACTAATCTGTAGAGTAACATCTGTGGAGTTTGCATGTTTCCTCCGGGTGCTCCGGTTTTCCCCACAAGTCCAAAAACATGTGGTATAGTTGAATTGGGTAGGCTTAATTGTCCGTAGTGTATGTGTGTGAATGAGTGTGTATGTATGTTTCCCAGTGATGGGTTGCAGCTGGAAGGGCATCCGATGCGTTAAACATATGCTGTATAAGTTGGCGGTTCATTCTGCTGTGGCGACCCCAGATTAATAAAGGGACTAAGCCGAAAAGAAAATGAATGAATATATATATATTCATAATTAGTAAAATAAACATTTTATAGTTTACAGTGCATGCATTATATGCATACAAACAATAGGCTATTTTTTGACATTATTAACCTCTTTAATCCTCATATTTTTGTTTCCCTATTTTTACAGAAATAATCTGTAATTAATAATGTAAAATTACATGTTGCTCAAAATATAGAAAATTTCCTTTAAAAAACAGAAAAAACTAGTATTAAAATACAAGCAATAACTATAATTTTAATGTTACATTTTGTAATTACATAAAATATCTGTAAAACAACTACTATTTCACTGTATAATGAAAAAACTGGAAAATTCTATAAAACAAATAGGCCTACAGACAATTACCTGTAAAATAACATTTGTTTTTTTATAGTGTGTGGTGACCCCTGATAAGTAGGTACTAAGCAAAAGAAAAATGAAAGAATGAATGAATGAATGAATGAAAAGAGGAGCTCTCAAACATTCTATGTACTTACCAACATGAACAAATAATAAACAGTATGAAAGTATTTATAAATGTTTGTTAATTTTAATTAAATGAAGATTAATTGTTCATTGTTCTTGGTGTGTCCATAACTTTGTATTTTAATAATGCATTAGTATTAGGAATCCCTGAACTATGATCAATTAGTAAATGCTGTACAAGTATTGTTCATTCTTAGTTCATGTTAGTAAATACAGTAATTAACATTAACTTGGAATCTTAACTGTGAAAGTGAGGCTTTAATTTCAAATAAGTTAATCATCAAGTGTAAAATAAAATTTGCATTAGAAAATCTACAGTTTCCCTACAACTTTTAATGTTTTTTCCCTCTTTATCAGAGTGTTCTTTAATGCTTACACAGGCCTGCTACCTTTCAACTTTGCAACCAGGTCTAAGTTACATAGCTGCAGCTGGTCAAACAGTCAGGTCAGTCAACCGCAGGATTTGCACACAGAGGATACATATCAGCTCTACTCATTCACAGGAATGTAGGATCAAAACAGAGAGATTTGATAATCTCACATCTGAGCAGCAGCATGATACCAGCACACATCACTCAGTAGCTGCTATTTGTGAAGCTGCAATATTACTGCATTCTCAGATTCTATGATTTGCTCTTATGTGAAGTTACATAAGAGAGCTGGACCTCATTCACCTCTGTTCATTCTCAGAAACCAGTCAAAGTGGTGCACCACGCCACTCCAGAACGGGCTCCAATAATTCAGCCCTACTACACCTTTCTCATTGTCAAGCGGGTATTACTTTTCAGTAAAGTTCCTTTTATTAATAACTGTGCTATAGTTTTCTATAGATCTTACAATGAAATAACATTTCAGTAACACTTTAAAATAACACACTGTACCACACAATAACGCTCCGGGGAGAACTTCAATACTATGTGAAAAACTTCCACTATGGGAAAATGTATGGAAAATGCCACAAAGTTGAACCTCACCTCGCCTCCAATAAGAGGTTCTGCCAGTGCAAGAGAGCGTGAGCGCACCTGCATCACCAGAGGGTCTTCCAACGTCTTCCAACGTGCACATGGGATCGCCAGTGGGGACCGCACATAGTGGGCACCTATACCCAGAATGCGAGCTGACCAGCGGGCAGAGGATGCAATGCACTGGAGTGGAGTGCGCTCAAACTCCTAGGGGACCAGCTCACCCTGGCTTTGGACCCTCTTAATTGATGCCAATACGACCAGCAGAGCTGTCTCCAGGAACAGATATCTTAAAGATACTGAGTCGAGTGGTTCAAATGGATCTCCTCGCATGCTCGTGAGAACGAGGGCGAGATCCCAAGAGGGCATGAGAGGGGGGCGGGGTGAATTTAATTGTCTAGCGCCTCTGAGGAACCGGATGATGAGGTTATGCCTTCCCATGGTGCTGCCAGCCACAGCGTCATGATGAGTCGAGATGGCAGCCACGTAAACCTTTAGTGTGGAGGGCGATAGCCTGCTCTCCAGCTTCTCCTTAAGGAAAGAAAGCACAACGCTGATTTGGCAAGCTTTGCGAGGGACGCATCACTCAGTGAATACACTTCTCTTCAGGGCATAGGTGCGCCTCGTAGTAGGGGCTCTAGCCTGAGTGATGGTATTAACCACCGCCATTGGTAGGTTACCTAAGTTTTCCCTAGCGTCTAAGGACCACACGTGGAGGTTCCAAAGATCTGGGCAAGAGTGCCAGATGGTGCCCTGTCCCTGAGAAAAGGGATACCCCCCATTCGGTTGATATACGCCACCACCGTCGTGCTGTCCATCCTGACCAGCACGTGGTGTCGGTCCAGCACTGGTAAAACAAGTCCTGTCCACAGGCCAGCAGCTGCATGTCCGCAACACATGGCCCCCCAGCCCGTGCTGGAAGCATCTGTTGAAACGACAATATGTCTGGATGCCTATCCTAAAGGCACTCCGGCCTGTAGGAATGAGGTGTGGTTTTAGTGGCTAAGGGCGTGGCAACAGAGGGCAGTGACAGTCACCTGGTGTGCGCCCGTGTGCCATGCGCATCTGGGGATCGATCGTGAAGCCAGTGCTGAAGTGGTCTCATATGGAGCAATCCGAGCGGCTTGACAGCGGCTGTGGAATGCCATATGGGCCAGGAGCCTCTGAAAAGATTTCAGGGGGACCACTATTTTGCTGCCAAACTCTCTCAGACAGTTTAACACTAGCTGAGCGTGCTCTCCGGAGAGGCGCGCTGTCATGGTTACCGAGTTCAGCTCCAACCCGAGAAAAGAGATCCTCTGCACAGGGGCAAGTTTGCTCTTTTCTCGGTTGACCTGAAACCCCAATAGCTCGAGGTGCTGGACCTTGTCCCTGTGCATAATCAGTTGCTCCCACGAGTGGGCTAAAATCAGCCAGTCGTCGAGATAATTGAGTATGCCGATGCCCGCAGTTTGAAGTGGCACTAGGGCAACCTCCGTGAGCTTGGTGAAGACAGAGAGAGCCCAAAGGGGAGGACTTTTTACTGCCAAGCTCGACCTTCGTACGCAAACCGCAGAAACTGACAGTGGTGTGCAGGAATGGAGACATGAAAGTATGCGTCCTTCAGGTCTATTGCTGCAAACAATCCCGAGGATGAACGCACTGGAGAATGCACTTCTGTGTGAGCAATTTGAACGGCAGCTTGTGCAGACAGCGGTTCAAAATGAGCAGATCTAGGATTGGCCATAACCCACAGCTGTTTTTGGGTACGATGAAGTACGGGCTGTAGAACCCACTCTCTATTTTGGCTGGAGGGACCGGCTCGATTGCATCCTTCGCCAGGAGGACTGCAATCTTCTCTCGCAAGACAGGGGCGGACAGGGGGCTGATAAAATACACACCTGTCAACCGTGGGGGGGCTGTTTTGCGAACTGAATCGCATAGCCGAGTCTGATTGTGAGTATAAGCCATCACAAAGGGCTGGCCTGCGCTAACCAGGCAGGCAGAGCCCTTGCTAATGGCTTTATTGCTACAATCGCTGACATACCAGCAGTGGGGCAGCGCGGAGTGGAAGTGCTGATCCGGAAAGCGACTGGGTCCAGCAGAAGAGCTGGAGGCAAGAGATTCACTCTCACCTTGCACCCAGACTCCGGAGGCGGGGCTTGAGGATTGAGAGAAAGAAGACCATCCTCCCACAGCTTGTGAGCCACTGGCGAAATGCACCGAACCTGCGAGCTGGAAGGCATCGCATCCCAGACTGGCAGTTCGGGCTGTCACATCGGTGGAAGTGGAAAAGTGCTCTTTCATTGAAGTTTTGGTGGCATTGAAAAATATTGTTGGTTGTAGAGCCCGACCCTCCACCGGGGAAAGAGCAAATTTCCTCTTCTCCGGATGGCCCGTCTCAGGGATGCTTTGCGGTCCGTTTACTGGACTTAACGATGTTCTGGCTGGGGGAGTCAAGAAAGCGAACTTTGTCGACTTTGCGCATATCTGACAGGTTTAGCCAGAGTTGGTGCTCCTGGAACACTAATGTGGCTATCGTCCTTCCCAGCGCACACGATGCGGACTTAGTGGTCTGAAGAGCATAATCGGTTGTGGTGCAGAGCTTGTGTAACAAGCCTGGGTCGGAACCACCCTCATGCAGCTGGGCCAGCGTCTGCGCTTGGTAGTGCTGGTAGGTGGCCATAGCATGCAAGGCGGAAGCAGCCTGCCCTGCAGCTCTGTAGGCGTTGGCTTTGAGGGAGGCAGATAACCTGCAGGCTTTGGACGGGAGACAAGGCAGACTCCGTCTGGTGCACTCGACCCGCGGGATTGTCTCATACCCCCTGGCTGATCCACCGTCAAGAGTGGTGAGGGTGGAGGTGCACTCAGATTGGGCAGAAAAAGGTGCACTCCAAGACTGCGTGAGAGTACTGGGCACCTCCGGGAAGAAGGGGAACGAGAGACTTAGAAGGTCTAGTCTTCTTGGCATCCTCAACGTAGCACCCATCTCCAACCCTCAGATCTGCCCGAGTGCCCGCTGCAGTGCAGGTGACAACTGGAGTGGTTCACCCTTTTGGAAGAGCTAGCCGCAATCTTAATTGCGCAACAAACATGTCATCGCAGTGACGGCATGGACTGCCCGCGAGTACCGCATTAACATGCTGGACCCCCAGACATGAAATGCAGTGCTCGTGCCCATCATCCGTGCCCACCGCATCCAGAAACGCACAGTCAGAGCGACATCTTGAAAAAGATGCGCTGCATGACTGTGTTGCTTTTTTCAGGGAAAGTTGCAACTATACAAGCCGCTCTGGAGGACCGGACCCAAAGAACGCCAGGCAAGGGAGAAACCCAGCTTGACCGTCTGCTGACACATGTACCACACTCTGAACTGGGAGACCGCTCTCGTCGACTCTCTCTCTGATTTTGATAATGATTTGATCAGCTGTAGTTTAAATTTAAGCTGGGTTTTTCTTTTCCTGTAAGGACTTATTATGCGGTCTCTGTCGCCCTCATGTCGATAGACATCGTCAACCCTTATTGGTCTGCTCAATTGGTCTTCTGCTTGTTGCTGTATGTGGGCGGAGTAATACACAAGGGTAAAGGGTGATGAGTGCTGTTACTGGCAGAATATCGCATGGCTATCAGCCAATCAGATTC
>CAIGQZ010001336.1:33078176-33088234 GCA_903798205.1 Danio tinwini
ATAAATACAGCCAAATGGGATTTAAATAAAAAATATGTTCCCCATTTCCTTACACCCTTGTCAACCACAATAATAAACAATAATAATAATTTCTGTAATAATATTAATGAGTGTTTTTTGTTATTGGTCTGGTGGTCATATGACTGAAGATAACACAGTCACAATGAAGTAGTTCTAATGTAGTTACAGTATAATGCTGCACAGGTCAAAATGGTTAAAGTACAAAGATAAAAAAAAAATGCCCCAGAAAAGTTCTGGGAGGCAAATATTGCCCCTGAATGGAAAAGTAACGCACAATGTCTTCTAGAATCACTGGACAATGTATCATGGGGCATCTGCTTAAAGCCTGTCTGTTATCTCATGCAGATAGTGGAGTGTCCGAGGTCAGAGTGCATGAGATAGAGAGCTGCACCTGGTAAAGGCAAAGTTTGCAGAAAACGGATGGACACTTTAAAAGTGTAATTGAGCGCATGAATTTAATCAGTTAAAATGTTTTGTGATATCTAAATAGTAGGTACAGGGGTTGGACAATGAAACAAAAGCTGCTGTCACACTAGAATTTGAGCATGCAAAATTCTGTCATATGGTGAGAAGAGGGGTGGGATTAAACAAGATGATTAGACATTAAAAAAAGGGAGCGATTGGTCCATGTTTTAAATTTCTGTCCAGAGAGGTCATGTTTTGATCCTCGGTTGGTCTCACGCAATCATATGATGCAAATTCGCAGGTCAGTGTTCACCAAGCTTGAACTTTCCAACAGAGTGAAATGCGAAAGTTGCTGCATAACCTTACGTTTCCGTTGCGTGCGTATGAATGGAAGTCTATGGGGAGAAAAGTGCAGTGTGACCTCAGCTTAAAACACTGGCCAATTTAGTGTTCAAGGTTTCATGGCTATATTTGACCATTCTGGTGGCCATTCTACATTGATTGCACATTTCACCAGGAAGAGCAGAGCGTGATGGTTTAATTAGCAGAGTAATAGCACAGTTTTGCTTAAAATATTGTAATGCACACAACATCATGGGTGACATATCAGAGTTTAAAAGAGGACAAATTGTTGGTGTGCGTCTCGCTGGCGCTACTGTGACCAAGACAGCAAGTCTTTGTGACGTATCAAGAGCCACAATATCCAGGGAAATGTCAGCATACCATCAAGAATGATGAACCACATCCGACAGGAGTAACTGTGGACACAAGAGGAAGCTGTCTGAAAGGGATGTTTGGGTGCTAACCCGGATTGTATCCAAAAACATAAAACCACAGCTGCCCAACTCACTGCAGAATTATCCGGTCTCTGCAGTGAAGCATGAATTGTTCTCTGATGAGTCCACCTTCACTGTCTTTCCCACTCTCCCAGGTATTTCAGTTTCCTTCTCTAACCCTTTATATATGTAGGTTCAAAAATTCTACAGAAATGGTTTTATATGATCATTTACAATTTTAGAAATTACCCCTTGAATGAAAAACTTTATATTGATAGTTTTCAGTCATGTCCCTGTCAGAGCTCCAATTCTGTGATGTTTTTATCAATGATATTCCTCAACAATTTAGTCTTTGGTGATGGAGTTATAGAATGCAAGTGTCTGCTTTTATATTTGTGTTGGTTTATTTTGTTTACAATATTTGCTGGTAGAGGCAATTTATTCATTTTTATTTTGACTTTTTTGCATTAATTCATACTTTAATTGTACTTAACCTGCAAATTAGAATAGAAACTGTATAAAAAGCACACAAATGTTCTGACAGTTATAAGCACCATAGATTGTTATGGGTCAATGATGCTAGCATTTGCCACAAATGCATAAAATTTTCCTTTCTGGCTATTCTTTCTATAAGGAAATTCTGCAAAAGCATAGCCCATGTGTCTCCTCATTGGTGAGTAAAGCTATATGTAAAAGGGGCCGGGAATACGGCCCTCCAGGCCCCTATGACCAAGCCCAGGAGGGTCTCCCCAATGGTAAGTTTCCAACTTAATGGACAGTGACCAGCAGAGTTAGATCACAGTTCAAAAAGATCTTAATTTTATTTCTTACAGTTACTATTTAAATCATTGAGTTCAACATCACAATCAAAATTTTCCTCTAATTGAACAATTTTCCTTGTGACAAAAACACCAGTTAAAGGATACCTTCCCAATTCTGTAACCGTTGAGGCCTTATACTTCAAGCACGATCCCCCCAAATTGACAAGTAGATAATGGACCAATTATTAATCTACAACAAAATACATCCATCCACAAAAAGAAAATACAAACACAGGCAAATAATAATGACAAGATCAATACAATAAACAAAAGTCCATACAAATATAGATCCCACAACAAAAATCACATTACTCAGAGAAAGTAACAAACACACTAGACTAAAGATGGTTTCCAAAGGTGTTTTGAGGACCTGTGTGAATCATACAAAGTCAGCGCACATGAATTGGTCGCCGATGATATGGAATCTGATGCGCTTGTGTCCGAATTCCAATACACACACCCCTGGAAATACCGCTTCCGATTTAGGCCAGATGCCACTCAAGTTACAGCAAAGCAGCAGCTAGCAAACTCTGCAAAACAACGACACTCCTTACAACTTTTTCCTTTCTTTTTTTTCTCCCTACATATACTCTAACACAGAAGACTTAAGGCCTACCTTTGGAATGAACTTTACATTATACACCACAAACCGGCTGTGTACAACCAAGTAAAGGACAGTTGTAGCTATTGGAAATTAAGAGAGAAATACACTCTTTTAAACTTAATAATCCATTTCATCTTACGGTTTCCAACATGTAGGGGCGGACTGGCCATAGGAGGCCTGACGGTCAATCTGTCCTGCAACCGTGATTCTGGCCTGCCGCACCCCCCCGGTCTTCACTTTCTATATCGCATCGGATGTGGCCTGCTGCCACCGGGCCACTGGCCTGCCGCGCATTCCCCCCACTCCTCCCTTTCTATATGGCATCGGATGTGGCCTGCTGCCACCGGGCCACTGGCCTGCCGCGCATCCCCCCAACTCCTCCCTTTCTATATGGCATCGGATGTGGCCTGCTGCCACCAGGCCACTGGCCTGCCGCGCATCCCCCCCCCACTCTTCACTTTCTTTATCGCATCGGATGTGGCCTGCTGTCACCAGGACTCTGGCCTGCCGCGCACCCCTCCGCGCCCCCTCTGCGCACCCTCCCTGCTCTTCAATTTCTAGATCGCATCAGATGTGGCCTGACTGACAGTTACTTTTTCCCGGTTGAAAATGCTTTCCCCATTCCGCCCCTGCCAACATGCTTTACCCACTGGAGGGCTAGTAGAGAGAATCCCATCAACAGGTCAAAACAACAAAATGCCAACCAGAGACAGAGTGCTTACCTGCTCTTATAAAGTCTTGACGTGATTAGCACGCAACACACGCATTTAAAAGGACAGCCTACTACATATACCTTATTGCATAACAATCGATTATCCAGCTTTTTAGTTAGTGAGTTGTTGGTCAGTTGGAGATGGTAATGTAATGTCACATGAAACCGCTAGGTTACTTGCGTAACCCCGGTTCTCTGAGAACAGAGCGAGGTATCTCACTATGGGAAAAGCCTCAGGCGTGACAGACTATGGAAGCACTAATTACACCACGTCCGTCTGAGGACGGACAAATCACAGCTTGCGATCAGGAGCCCACCCTCTCCGTTATAATCTGCTGTGATTCCCCAAATCGGCATTTGAAGCACGTTCTTCCCGAGTGTAATGCGTGAAGGGAAGTCCGGTGAGATACCTTGCTCTGTTCTCAAAGAAACCGGGGTTACGCAAGTAACCTAACGTTCTCTTTCAAACATTCGCTCGGTATCTCACTATGGGAATAATATGTACCACTCCCGTAATGCATGCTTTCCGAAGCCCCCGGACAGAATCAATAGAAAGATAATATTTCAAATTTATAAGGGGCACACATAAAGAACCGCATGAGCCAATGAAGGCACAGTGACATCAAGGCGGTAAAACCTGATAAATGTGTGCGGAGAAGACCAACTTGCCGCTGTACAAATATCTCTTACCGAAATCCCTCTGAACAGAGCCCATGAGGTAGCGATTCCTCTTAAAGAATGAGCTCTTAAGCCCTCTGGGGAACGAAGACCCCTAGATGTATAGGCCCGTTCGATCGCCTCAACCATCCAATGCGAGAGCCGTTGAGATGAAACAGCCTCGCCCTTACAGCGAGTGGCCCATGACACAAATAACTGATCGCTTCTCCTGAACGATCGCGTCCTGTTTACATAAAGGCATAACGCCCACACGGGACACAAAGTGTGCAACTTTCTCTCCTCCACTGACAAAAGAGGAGGAGGATAAAAGGCATGCAACTCCAAAGCAGAACAGTTATAAGCAGAATCACTGACCTTAGGACCGAATGCTGGGTTAGGTAGCAGTGTAACCCTGTCCTCATCCCGGCTAAAATCCATGTATGCTTGATGCACCGACAAAGCATGCAGCTCACTCACTCTCTTAGCTGAGACTAGAGTGAGTAGCAAGGCCGTCTTCAGTGATAGGAGCTTAATAGGAATATCCTCCAGAGGTTCAAATGGGGCCCGAGTTAAAGCGGCCAGAACGAGAGACAGATCCCATGACGGGACCAGCCGTTTCACCGCTGGTCTCACGCGCTTCACTCCTTTCATAAAACGGCATATAAGGGGATGCCGTCCCGCTGAAACGCCTTCGAACCCTCCATGGCAGGCGGAAATAGCAACCAGTTAAACTTTAATGGTAGAGAACGCTCTTCCATTATCCAGTAAGCTTTGTAAAAAACAGAGAATATCCCTCACCGAGCACTGGAAGGGGTTAAGCCGTTCACTAGTGCACCAGTCCTCAAACACACGCCACTTCAGGTCGTACAGGGAGCACGTTGAAGGAGCCCTAGCGCTCTGAATAGTGCTTTTGACCTCTCGTGGAAGCCCGAGCGCATTTAAATTTAACCCTTTACGGGCCAGACCCAAAGGTTGATTTGTTCTGGGTGAGGGTGAAATATTTGCACCCCCACTTGTGACAGCAGGTCCCGTCGCAGCGGGAGCGGCCAGGGCTCTCCTCGCAGATTCGTGGTTGGCAATCTCTGCCAACCCCAGCCTGCCCGGCCAACGGGGGGCTATTAGAAGGAGAGACAACCCGCTTTCTCTTACTCTGTCCAGGGTGGGAGAAATTAGACTTAACAGTGGGAATGCGTACAGCAGCACATTTGGCCACAGGTGCGCCAGCGCATCCACACCCAATGGCGCATCCTCGTCCTCGAGAGAGAAATACAGCGGACATTTTGCGTTTTTCCACGAGGCGAAGAGATCTACGGCAGCCTTGCCGTACATCTCCCAAATTTGATTCACCACCTGCGGGTGGATTCGCCCCCACATTTCTGACTCCCGGGACGTGCGTCGTGCGCAGTGAGCTGAAGTGAGCAGCACTCAAGACAATCAGCTTGCGTGCTAGATTGTTCAGCTGCAACGACCGCGTTCCCCCTTGGCGGTTGATGTAAGCCACCACCGTTGTGTTGTCTGTTCTGACTAAAACATGTAAACCCTCCAGGAATGGAAGAAAATGTTTTAAAGCCAGAAAAACTGCCTTCAGCTCCAGCATGTTTATGTGAAGCTCACACAGTCGGTGGGTCCAGCGACCGTTTACGAATCTGCCCTGAAATATGGCTCCCCATCCCATTAGAGATGCGTCCGTAGTGACAACTTTTCTCAGAGACACGCTCCCCGGATCGGAATATGCAGGGTTTTTTCCAGTGGTGGAGAGCCATCACGCACTCCGTGGATATCCGCACTCTGCGCGCGAAGTGCCTGCGAGGGCACAGGCGCTCCGTGGTAATCCAACGCTGTAAATCTCTCATCTGTAATAAACCCAGCGGGATCACAGACAGAGACAAAGCCATCATACCTATCAGACAGAGACAGGTTCTGAACGAGACCAGGTTTCCTTTGCGAAAATGGGTCAGGCATAGACCGAACGCCGCAATCCTTCTCTCCGAAAGCATGGCTTGGTATGTTACTGAGTCTAGGCGCAGGCCCAGATATTCTATCTTCTGGGATGGATTCAGCTGGCTTTTGGCGTTGTTGATTCTGAATTGTGAGATGATATGAAAGAGTCTCTGCATCCCGCTCTGCATTATATCAGATAATCATCCAGGTAAGCGGAATCATCCAATGCATCTGCTGAACACCCGCGGAGCTAGACTGAGCCCGAATGGAAGAGTAACAAATTCGAACACTTCGTTCTGAAAGGAAAACCTGAGATATTTTCTGTGCTGGATAGATGCTTATATGAAAGTAAGCATTCTTGAGATCGATTGAGGCGAACCAATCGCCCCGACGGATCGAACGAGTGAGAGCCCCTACTGTGCGCATCTTGAATTTGTACTTTCTTAAGTGCTTGTTTAAAGTATTGGGCACAGACTCCCATCTTTATTTGGAATTAGAAAGTAACGGGAGTAAAAACCCATCTGAGTTTCCTCCACTGGGACTCGTCTTATAGCTCCTTTCTCCATGAGGGAGGATATTTCTGCCTCCAGCACCTGAGCCGAATCCACGTTTGCCACAGATGCTATAACCCCGTTGAAAGGAGGGGGTTTTCCAGCAAACTGAAGCCTGTAACCCCTGGTCACAGTTGTGAGGACCCATGGGTGCGGAGAACACTCTATCCAGGCCTCCGGGTAAAGAGACAGAGGCTGCTGCTGAACCAGCTCCACTGGTGGAGCACTGGCGCCCTCTTGTGGCCAGAGAGAAATTTATTTAAATTGGGGGCGGACCGTCTGCTCTGTGCTGTGGGGTTTCGGCGGTCTGGACGCATTAACAAATTTTCTGACCTGCGTCGGAAGAATTGGCCGAGCAGCAGGTACAGGAGGACTTGAAGCCCTTTTACGAGGCAAACAGAGGTCAAAAGTCTTCTCGTCCTTCTTCAGGTTGCATCTTTGCCTCATCGACCGACTGGCCGGATAGCCCACTCGAGTCTACGGGAGCGTCGAGATAATCCAATTTTTCCCTGTCCCCGATACTCGAGAGATTAAGCCACAGCGATTGCTTGCCCGCAACGGCGAGAGCCATGGTACTACCGGAGCTCTGTACCGCCCCGCGTGAGGCGTGCAGATTGAGGTCTGTAATGTTACAGATCTTTTCCCAGACCGCCGGGTTTGGATTGCTGGCATCCAACTGCATGCCAAGCTCCTCCAATAAATCGACTTGATAAGCCATCAGCAATAAAGTGACGTTCAAAACCCTCACTGCTAGCGCCGAAGATTTATATATTTTTTGGTACATGGAAGCAGTGAAGCATTTTATTTTACTAGGGAGGGACGGTGTGGCCGATGAGACAGCAGCCCGCCTGTTTGGATGCAGGTGAAGGGCCACTGTCTGCTCGACCACGGGAGGGTTAGAGAGCCCCAGCCCCTCCATTTCGCTCACGTCGAGCGACGAGAAACCCTTGGCGGGCACGTGGTTGGTAAAGGGTTTATCCCATGACCGCTTCATCTCCGTGATGCAATCTGGGAGAGCGGGAAGCAGTTGTATTGCTGGGGGAGCACGGGGAGCGAGCCTTTTCCCGTCATACACATCCCGTTTAACTCCTGGATGACCAGGAGTTACAGGCCACGCCACGCCGAGCTTGGCGGCAGCACGTTTGCAAACCTCTGTGAGGTCGCAATCCACCACCGTCGACGCCACCTCACCGCTCTGCGCGCTAGCCGGCCTCAATGCATAGGAAGAAGGGCGGATGACATCCTCCTCCTCATCATCCGGCTCATCTCTGAGGAGACAGGCTAGCGTCTCATCATCCTCCTCTTCATCCCCTTCCATCTCATCGCCGCCCACCAGTAGCTGCTGGTCGAACAGCAGCTCAAACTCGAGGGATTCTAACTCCATAATATCCCCCCACGAAGCAAGATCCCGCAGAGGAGAGCCATTAGCCGACGACGGAGCAGCAGAGAGAACCGAATCTTCCTTGGAAGATGCCGCCACTTGAAGCCTTCTCTCCAAAATTCTTATCGGCATTGCCTGGCAGTGCACGCAGCTTTCGGTGTTTGCCAACGAGGCCTGGGCATGCTTCACACCCATACATGCGTTGCACATCGGATGCAAATCCCGGTCCGAGATCATAAATCCGCACGCTGACGGACAGGAGCGCGAAGAGGTCTCCTTCCACTTTTCCGCCGTGATGTTAGACATGGTGAGTAGAAATCACAGTCTTAGCTCGCCTTAACGCGTTAGCTATCGGTCGCTGCTAGTAAAAGCAATAAAAAACACTCAGTAACGAGCAAAGAACCCACGACAGATTCAATAAGACTGAGCTGCGTTCGGCAACATTAGCCTTAACGGTACGTTTGAGAACAGAGCAGCGCAGCATGGGTGCTTAAGGAAAGTCTTCACGAGGAAGAGTGCTAGAATGCCGATTCGGGGAATCACAGCAGATTATAACGGAGAGGGTGGGCTCCTGATCGCGAGCTGTGATTTGTTTTATGATTTTGGAGTGGCTATTTAAGCTAAGTGCAAATAGCGCACCTCGTTGGAATAAGCTAATTGAATGCTTCCCGCCAGCTCCGTTTGATCAACAGAGACAACAAAACTAAAAAGCGCAGCTAATAGTCAGTGTCAGTTGCGCAGCGCATGGCAACATGTTTTGAGGCGATCGATCATGAACCTGGTTCGAATCCAGCGTCTGATGAACACGTTCTTCTTTTTTCCCCCAATACATATCAGATTGGAAATACATAAATTTTCAATAGAAAGAAAATGTTTTATTAAAAATGTAAATAAAGTATATTATAATAGTATATAATTAATCTGTATTTACAATGTTAGTCGCCCTGCTTCACCCATATTATCCGACCTCATGGAGAGAGAGACAGAGAGAGAGAGACAGAAAAAGCCTCTGAAAAGGAGAGAGACAAGAGAGAACTGGTACAGTGTGTGTGATTTCGGATACTTTCAGCTTTATAATCAAGTGCTTTTCGCCTACTCTTCATCATCACGAGGGAGACAGTAGGAATCATTAATAAGTGTGTGTATTATGGAGGACTCAGATTCATAGTACTGGACTGGAGAGGTGTTATATCCAAATCATATGCATTATAAGTTTGTAGAAGTTATACATTAAAAATATAAATTTTTAGTACTGCTTCAGTAAACTTGGAACAAGTATATTAAAGAACATTAATTTTCACTAGTTTTATTAGTTTTTTTTATCAAAGTGTGCTTTAAATGCTTTTAAAATCAGGTAAATCTTTGTTGACTATAAATATGTACTATGTCATTTATTTAAAAAATGTGGGCAAAATATTATAGATTAACTTTATTAAAAAATATATTATATTAATCTCATTTTTTAATTCAACTATAGGGGTGCGGCCTTGTAGGGGGCCCTACAAGACATTGTGCCCAGGGGCCTCTGAATTCTTAATCCGGGCCTGCTAAATCCTGATGAATAAAACCAAAACTCCAAATCAAACCACCTGTAGAAACTATCTCTCTCTCTCTCTCTCTCTCTCTCTCTCTCTCTCTCTCTCTCTCTCTCTCAAAAAAAACAAAAAACTACCAATTGACCACAAAATTTTCTGAGCACAAACAAGTTACTCTGTATACCGCTTTTTGTGTTTATTGTTTATTATTGAATTGCTAAATACCTCCTCAAATTGCAAGTTTCTTTGGACAAAAAAGTGTCAGCAAAATGACTAAATGAAAATGTGAAGGCTGATTGAGAACTGCTTCTTTAATTCCATCAAGGCCAAAATGCTAAGCAACTAAAATGCTAAGCAACTTTGCTAAACTACATGGACAGTTGACACCATTATTTTCACCCTCTCTTTTTTCTGGACATGCCAGAGTTGCACAAGGTACACATAGTGTGAATCCTTTGTGTGTGTGTGTGTGTGTGTGTGTGTGTGTGTGTGTGTGTGTGTGTGTGTGTGTGTGTGTGTGTGTGTGTGTGTGTGTGTGTGTGTGTGTGATTTAGTAGCAGATAACGTCTGCAATGTTTAATCTGGACGTCATCACACTTCTGACATACTCCTAAAAAAGGATTTTTGTTACCTTGCTGAAGCTCCATCAGTTTG
>CAIGQZ010001336.1:33120968-33163773 GCA_903798205.1 Danio tinwini
ACTGAGGATCTGTCAACTCCGGAGGATCAGGCAGTTACTGAGGATCTGGCAACTCTGGAGGATCAGGCAGTGACTGAGGATCTGGCAACTCCGGAGGATCAGGCAGTGACTGAGGATCTGGCTGCTCCGGAGGTTCAGGCAGTGACTGAGGATCTGGCAGCTTTGGAGGATCTGGCAGTTCTGGCAGTAACAGCTCTAGTAGTGGCAGCAGCTCTGGCAACTCAGGTGGTGGTGGCCATTCTGGTGGCTCAGGTGATGGCATTTCAAGAACAGGAACAGCGACAGGAACTATGGCAGGAACAGACTCGGAACAGGAAGCCATCTTTCGAGCTAGTGGCAGACTTGTGCTTACCACTGTCTGAGCCGGAGGGCTGGTTGTGGCCATCTTGTGAGCTGGAGGACTGGAGGTGGCCATTTTGTGACATGGCAGACTGGAGGCGGCCATCTTGTGAGCTGGAGGACTGGAAGCAACCATTTTGTGACCTGGAGAACTGGTGGCAGCCATCTTGTTAGCTGGAGGACTGGATTGGGCAGCAAGCCCCATCGCCAGTGGGTCTTGCTCTTTATTGCCCACCCCAAAAAAAACATTTAGGGGTCTCCTCCACCTTGCCAACAGTGAAGGAGGATCCACTCAATTGTAATGCCAGATCGATATAATTTTCTAAAGTCCTGTGGGGTTCATGCAAAGGCATAGTGGAATAAAGAAGCTCAGAAAGTCCTCCACAAAAGAAAATCATCAAACATAACTCACTCATGGATGTTACATGTGCCAGTCCAATAAAATCCTCCACATACTCCTCTATAGACTGGGCTTCCTAATGCAGACGCATGATCTTTATACCCGCTGGATCCATGTTTGGCTGAGTCTTCTGTAACCGGGGATATGACACTGACAACAGAGTGCGGATCCACATGCAGGTTTATTAGCAGGGTCAGGCAAGCAATTGTCAACACAGGAGCAAACAGATGTATAAGGGCAATCCAGAGTCATAGTAAATATAACAGGCAGATGGTCACAAGGCTGGCACCAGACAATCAAGGCGAGGGTCAAAACACGGCAAAAACAAGACAAAGGAAACGCTTTGAAATGTCACTGAAAACAGATAACAAGACTCAGCAATAGTGTTAGTGTTTGTGCTCCTTATGTAGTGCAATGAATCAATCCTTGAGTGGCTTCAGCTGTGGGTTTGCAATCAGTGGTGACTTGCATCAGTGAGGCATGACTGAATATGTAGTCCTTGAACATGGCCGATTGGTAGTCCTATGTGTTTGTGAATGTTTTCCAGCAATCTATAGTGTTTTAGACTGCTGGTGATCATGACACCAACCATGTGCTGTGTTTGTTTCTGTCATTTTTCTAATAATTGATACAATAACCTACATTGCAACACAGGATTTACTGGCCGTTTGCTATTAAAGGAAGGATCAGCAAAAACTTCTAATGTATGGGACTTTGTCAGATTTTGAAAGGAACTTTGCAGTACACAGTTCATAATATGAACCAGTTTCTTATTCCTGTGTATCAGAACCTGTTAGTGTGATTAAAACGGTTGCCTCCTTGTTTTCTGTGGTTTGCAAAATATGTCTTTATTTGTGTGTTGTAACTTGTAATCACATCATATGGCTTGTAATGTATCTCTCAGGGTAAAACTTTATGGGCTATTTAAGTTTTGACGCATGCTTTTCCTTTACCGATTTAAATGTATTTCTGAGCTTGCAATTCCCTGGTGTTTGTTGTTGCTATGGCCATCATCAGCTGTTCCTCACATGCATGGCGTGGTCAATTTTCAAATTAGTTCAAATTTTACCACTGTGTGGACTGATACCAAATGTGTGTCACTGTTATTACTTGGGTTTGTGGTTAAGAGTAGATTAATATGCCGGTGTTATCTGCATTGCTTTAATGCATTACATCGGGCTTGCACATATAATCTGTGTTACTTCATGACCATGGTGGGCGTTTCTTTTCATCTCATGCTGAATGCAGTTGACTAATCACAACAGACTTGGTTATTAGACCAATCACAGCCGATTAGCCTCACACAAAGGAGGAGTTTGGGAACAAGTGAATCGCTGAACAAATCATACTGGAGTCTTTGTGATAATTAGGTAAAAATAAATGCATAATATAAGACAATAAAAGTATTTTTTGACCTTGCATGCAGATCAGCCTGTTGTTTCAGATCCCCAAAACCAAAATATAACCTTTTATAATGCATAATAGCGGCTCTTTAAAAATGTAAACTGCTTGTCCTTCTTCACTAATTCATTCTTCAACTCATTTCCTTCTTTAACAGCTGTTCAACTGCTGGATGATAGTTTGTTACTGCAATGTACTGTTCAATCCTCAATCTTATTTAATATATTATCCTCTGCTTTACTCCCACCTGATTCCCTTTCTAACCACTAATTGTATGAGAGGCAAATGTCTACATTATATCAACCTTATTCTTTTTGAATACTGATTTAAATAAAATAAATTTCTCATCCAATGGCCTTTTTGCTAATCCGTCTGCATTTTCATTACCTATCAACCTGGAACCAACAAAAACTGCACTATTATCATATTTTGCTTAAGCATGCACAGTCTTTAATAATCTATATTTTCATATATTGTTTTGTTTCTGACTTCTGCTCGTGAACTATAAAATTATTACCTTTTCAATTTTAACATCACTTTGCTTAGTCATATAGACTAATTATTGCAAAATGTTCACCAGAATGATAAATTTGATGCTGTTAATACTCATCATTATTATTAATTATAAAGGCAGCTTCTATGACTGTTTTGACATTTTAATTAAAGAAATGTGCAAATAACTTTATTCTTCAGCCTCATACACTCCACTACATTATGAACATCAGCTTCACATCAAACTCAAGAAATAATCACAGATTTACACTATATAATTCTTGATTATATATCAATTGAATATTTTTAGAGTAACAGTATTTTTTATTTTCTTTTTGTTTGTTTGTTTGTTTGTTTTTTGTATTTCCACTTACATTCCCTTAAAGTCCCTATGAAATTAAATGAACCATATTGATTGTGTTAGTTCACATTGCTAGTTTTGTGGTAACCAATTAATCTGTTCATGTTATTAAGAAAAAAAATGTGTTTGCCCTTGTAATTCATTCATTAATTTTCTTTTCAGCTTAGTCCCTTTATTAATCAGGGTTTGCCACAACGGAATGAACTGCCGCCTTATCCAGCACATGTTTTACGCAGTGGATGCCCTTCCAGCTGCAACCCATCACTAAGAAACACCCATACACTCTCATTCACACAGATACACTAGGGCCAATTTTAGCTTACCCAATTCATCTGTAATGCATGTCTTTGGACTTGTGGGGGAAACCGGAGCACCCGGAGGAAACCAACACAAACATGGGGAGAACATGCAAACACAGAAATGCCAACTGACTCAGCCGAGGCTCGAACCAGCGACCTTATTGCTGTGAAGTGACAGCACTACCTACTGCGCCACCGCATCGCCCTGCCCTTGTAATCTAAAATTAAAATCTGAAAATTTGTTTCCTGTTTTTTTTTTCAGTTGTATTGTAAGATACGTGATTTTGAGATTATGGGCGTGGTATTGATAATAATGTATTGAGATAATGGGCATGGCTAATGCCGTCGTGTCACGGATGTTTTTACACTGCATGACTATCTGGGCTAGCATTTTGTTGTTGCTGTGTTTATGGCTGTGATCCATCTTTAGGATGGATCAGCGACAGGAGAGTTCACATTGCATGACTTTAATAGAAAGAATCACGGACAAATTTGTCCAAACTACGTCTCACAACCAAACAAATGCAAGAAGTGACATGGAAACAACGCGAGGTCACAAAGTATATCTTTTGTTTTTAACTACATAATGGAAAAAGAAGGCTTAAGATTTAGAAAATGTACTTGTGTTGCTCACCTGCCTTTTGAAGAGAGTTAGCAACTTTTTTTTTACTTTTCCAACTGATTGTGATATTGATCAGATGACACGTTAATACAGAGCTCCTGCCAAATTTCTACTAGTTTTACCTTCATTTCTTGGGCATGAATCGCGTCATTAAATTCGGCGCTCCTATTGGTTCTTGGATTGACACTCAACGCAGCTGTTGTCACACTACAGGAAAGTGTCTGAAATCTTCTTACACTGCCAAAACTTCATCGGAGAGAAAATATGATCGCAACAGGCACTAAGCGGCTGTTTGTGAACATATCAAACCAACGATCAAAGAATACAGATTTTAGCCCAGGATTTCAGGAATCTTTTAGGATTTCCCAAATTTGTCTCAGTGTGAGCAGGGCTTTAAAGGTGCAGTATGTATATTTGATACCCAGTGATTGAACTAGGTATTGCACTCCTGGATCAAAATAAATGCAAGCACAGGTTGCCAGATTGAGTACAGGAGCGAGTGATTTAAACTGTGTTCTAGATAAAAGCAACGACACGCGATAGAGAGAATATTTTCCATATTAAAAGGAGTTTTGGTTCTAACCAACACCTCAAATTGATATATTAGAAACGGCTTCTATTTCTCACAGCTGAACATGTGAAACCTATGACAGTGATCACCTCAGGTAAAACTTGAGTGCTTTATTCAGTGCAAAATGCTAACAATGTGAGTTTGAATACCATTTTACATGTCATTTATTGCCATATACTGAAAGCAGCAGCAGATCGCTCACCTCAGATCTTGAAAATACAATAAACCATTTGAAATTGAACTTTAGAACTAAACACATATGAGTGATTCAGCATACATTTAATGATGTTAAAGAGGGTTAACATGTATTAAATAGATTATAAACCTTACCGTTTCGTGAGTGAGTGCATATTCTGTGCTTCTGAATGGCTGTATTTACATTTCTGTCGTGTTTCGTCTGGTGCAAACAGTCAAATTGCTTATCACTGCGTATCTCGTCACAAAGCGTGTTGTTAAGACACGCGGTTACAATGTAACCTGCTTACCTAATGTTTACGTTCGTAATATTTAAGTCATTTGCTAATTAATAACCTCATGTGGAACTGCTATGAAGGTCTGTTATGTCCACCGGAGGTCACATTTTCAGTCATGGACGCATGCTTTCAGAGCCTTTCTGAATGAATGAATGAAATACGCTGTTTCCAACAAGGCAACTCAGAGTGCTGAAATATATTTGGCTAAACTGGCATTGTGCAGGTTAAATTTACCTAAACAAAGGCAGCGTTTAGGCATGGAAAAAAACGTTTTAAAGCAGAATATCTGACTTCAGCATTGAAATGTTTTTCAGTTAAACAAGTATGTTCACTTGGGATGTTTCTTAAATATCTGCACACATATTATGGTATTTTTAAGCTTAAAAGAGTCAAAAACTTACATACAGCATCTTTAATCACGTCCCCCAACTGTCAGTTTTGACAACAAACTGAAACAGTGAGGAGGTGTCAGTTTTCTCCTGAAACACTTTTGCCCAACTCTCTGAATAAAATACCTACTTTACTATCCATTCAGCTCGCAGCAGCAAAAACAAGCTACGCCCACTGTTTTCTCATTTAATATTCTGTTTATCTAGGAACTGCGTCACAATACAAAAAAGCAGCTTCCGGTTCACGCAGACTTTGTCACTATGAAATGGAAGTTAGGACTGTCCTTTGCTTTCTCTATTGTAATGTACATCCACTTGAAATAGTCCTGAAATTAGAAAAATGTCAGGAGGTGCATATAATACCTTCATTTGGGAACTCGATTAAATTGTCGAAAGATGGGTGTTGCTAACAAAATTAAAAAAGATTGATGAATGGCTGAAGGGAGAGCAGAAATGAGACACGCCCTTATATCCCCGCCCTAAAGGAGTTCCATGTGACTAGAAGCAAAGAAAAGTCATTTTGAAGGGGGAGGGAAGGTTATGGTATTTTATTAAAGATTATGAGGGCAAATGAATTTTTACTAAATATTAAAATGCACTGATGCATTGTTTATATCATGCCCTACTTGATACATAAAGTACAAATAGGAGAATGAGTACATTTTGATTTTATTGCGACTTTAATTCCATTCGTACTGTATTTGTCCCCTTCTTTAACTAAAGTCCCATACATACTTTAACTGAAAATGTTGTCATAATTACTTGCACTCCAATTTTTTCAAACCCGTTTGCATTTCTCCTGTTGAACAAAACAATTTCGCTATTTCAGTTTCACGCTTTCGTATCTCTCATGTCTGTGGGTGTCAGTCTGCTGACATTTTGTGAATATAAAGACTCGGGACAGTTTGACCCCGTCCCATTTGGGTTAAAATGACACATGGACTGTTGACGGGTCGGTTGTTCTGTTGTATTTAAACGCATTTGCTACTGTTAAACATCTCATCATCTCATGTGATGAATTGTGGGAATGCCAGCACGAGGACGATGCACTGTAAAAAATCCAACTTACAAATAGTTAACTCAGTTTAAAATTGTAAGTTAGGTGGACATATTGCTGAGGTCAGAGTTTTATTTACTCATACAAATGATTCAGCTGCATGTTTGGAACTGTTTGTTCAATGAAAGTAAAATATTCAGTTGAGCAGACTTTAAATTTTTATTTCTCCATATCTTCAAAAAATAAAGTTGAGTTAACTTAAAATTTTAAAGCAACCGGCTGCAAAGAAATTTTGAGTTTATTAAGCTTCGGTGTTTGAAGTTGTGCCAAATAATCCCTAAAGTATGCTTGACTTAAACCAGCCTTTTCTGTCAACTTAAAAAAATAATTTGGCACAACTTCAACCACTGAAGTTTAATAAACTCAAAATTTCTTTGCAGGTGGTTGCTTTAAAATTTTAAGTTGACTCAACTTTTTATTTTTTTACAGTGTGGAATAAGTTTGTCTGGTGCCTGATTTGACGATTTTTTTTCTTCATCATAAAGCCAAACTAAATTAGTTATGTATATATAACGATATAGTCGAAAGCAACGACAGACCCGTCAGATTCCAGTATGTCATTGATTTGAAGAGGGAAGCCAATAAGATTTGGAAGAATGTTGAAACTTAAAGAGTATTTGTTTTTCTCACTATGGATTTCCTACATGCTTCCAAATATTGTCTTTGTTTATATTATATTTTATATTATATTTAACAGAAATAAAGAAACTCAAAAGGTTTGGAAGAACTTATTTATAGATAAATTATGGAGAACTAAATCCACAACCCTGATGTGTTTCGTTATTTACAACATTTCATTATATATGGGAATACAGGCCCGTAGCCAGGGGAGGTTCAGGCGTTCAGAAGACCCACCCCCTCAATGACAAGTGATCCAGAATTTGTCCCATACCTAAGCTTATTTGTCCTATTTTGACTGCTATGCCATAATGAATTGTGAAAATAACACATTGAAAAAGGCTTTAAGCTCAAGCTGAATCCTCTGTTGGCATGTCGGTACAGAATTTGGGATACCAAATTTGGCAATTTTGGTGTTAAATTTGGTGTCCCAAATTCTGCCTGAGATAAGTTGAATGTGCGGGCCAGTTTGTTATTTACCTAATAAATGATAATAAGCTACACTATTTTTTTATTTTAAAAACAGATTCCTATTTTTTTGTAATGATGATGTAAATTTGTATTTTTAAAATAAGTATTGTATATTTTTGTATACGTTATTGTATTATTTGTTTATTCAAAACCTTTAGGAAATGTTTTGGTACATCAAAACGTGTGACCATGCGACAAGCTGATCCAGATTATCCAAATTAGTGCTTAAAATGCAGTATTTACACCTCATAATTAAATAGAAAATGAGACGAATAACTGCAAAAAGGGCCTCTTTTTGAGAATAAAGAACCACCAATATCGCCAGGCTGGCTACAGGCCTGGAATACATGTATTTATTTTCCGTATGCGTTGCTATAATTAACGCATTTAGATAACGGGAGGGAGACTTTTATTATCGCGACGTATGATTTCTACCCTTGGCGAATGACCCCGCAGCGCTCAGGTTGATTAACCCGGAAGTACCCACGCGGCTCACCGATCACTCCGTCCGGTTCTGCGGGCTCAAGGGGAGAAGCGCTGAAGCACCATGGCTCTGCTCTAATCGCGTTTATTAAGACAAGTGTGATCAACTTACCGGCAATCCGTCACCATCCGCGCCTTAAACATGGACCTCCAGTCAAGGGGCTCGTCCTGGGGCCATCAGCTCTGTCGGCAGTAACATCTGAAAACTGTATTTATTCTCTTTTTCCTCACACTGTCACTTTTTCTCGCCTTTGCACGCTACATGGGATTTAAACCTAAAGTGTCAGCCGCTAGCCAACACTTCTCCCTCTGTTAAACCAGATATCCCCGAGGAAACCAAGACGCCCTCTGTTAACAACGAATAATAGCAAAAAGAAACTTTTAAGAAACACGTTGACGACGTCTCGCCCTCAAGTTTCCCCGTTTGTCTGCGGAGCCGGTGAGTAATCCTACTGCCCATGCTAACTTTGATAGCCGCGTTTAAACCGATAATCGCAGGGGCCAAGCGGGCCTAGATTGATCCTCACGGCGGGTTTAATGCTGAGTTGTGTTCGCCTATCCAACTATTTATCCATTAAACGCTCTCCCTTTAAGTTGCCACTAATATCTGTACAGCATTTTCTCCATGTTGGGTGTTATTTCCCCAGATTTTCTCTATTCCAGTTTCACGCGTTCGTATGGCTCGTGTTTCTGGGTGTCAATCTGCTGTTATTTCGGGGAATATAAAGACACGGGACAGTTTTACCCCGTCCCGTTTGGGTTAAAATGACACATGGACTGTTGATGGGTCCGTTGTTCTGTTGTATTTAAACGCATTTGTTACCGTTAAACGTCTCATCTCATGTGGGAATGCCAGCACGAGGACGATGGAATAAGTTTGTCCGGCGCTTGATTTGACGTTTTTTCCTCATCAAAAAGCCAAACTTTACAATAAGTTATGTATATATAACGATACAGTCAAAAGAAACGACATGCCCGTCAGATTCCAGTATGTCATTGATTTAGAGAGGGAAGCTAATAAGCTAGTACGGGCGAGTGCACACTTCCCCACACGTTTATTGAGGGCCCAGTTTGTTTTTATTGATTTTTCATATAGTTTCCGATGTGGGTTTCTGTGTATAGCGTGTTGTTGATGTGATTAACTTTTTTGTTTTGAAACGAAAAGCTTGTTTTTGTGTAGACAGTGGAGTGTATGTGAACGTGTCAGTGCCATATGGAGGAGGCTAGCGCTGTTAGCCGCGCCGGCAGAGCATCATGGCTGCGGTGTGACACGTCTGTAGGAGAAGCGCGCTGCTTCACCGCACTTTCGGGAGCACAGCGTGCTGGAAACTTAACATTTGGGAAATATTACCCCAGTATTTTTTCTTACATTTTACTTGTATACACTGTAATGGTTATGTGGATAACCTGATTAAATATAATCTATTTTATGTCATTAACGTTATTTTTAGTACGTTTTTATGTTTGAGTTTGGCTTGCTGCGTTATCTTGGGGATTTGGTCTCTTTCAGTAATGTATTTGGTCCTCATATGTGTCACCCTACTGTTGTGAATAGTTAAAAGCTTGATATAACCACCGACATGAAGTTTATTGCACACCCAAATCTGTGGAATGACGCCTCAGTTAACATTTACTTTAATGGTGTGAGGAAAAATGTGATGGAAGTGAATGAACGTGCAGTGCAACGTCGTTAGAGTAATGTTGAAGAAAATTTTTAAACATGACTAAATGACAGCCCATTTTAGTGACCTCTGCAAATATGACTCTTTACGACAGACAGTGTAATTGTGGTAACAGAGCTTTTGACTATTTTTAAACTTGCACTTTTTGTGGGTAACACCTAAATACTGGTGTAAATGGGCTCTGAATGGTTTGGTATTGTCTACCTTTGACCACCTCCAGAGGTTGTCAGATGCATTTGATTACGGGTTTGTAATGTCGCTTTTGTAGTGTAAATACTCATGTGGTCGAAAGCATTCAGAAATCCACAAAGGACAGCCTACTTTTCGTCTATTGACTTTTTTTATGTTACAGGATAGGGTTTAATTTGCTTTAAGCTGTTGTCTATTGAAATTGTGAGTCGATTGACTGAACAAAATGTAAAAAGCAGAATGTTCTTAATAGTCTTGATTCTAACAGTAGTTTTGCACTTGTTAGAGTAGCAGAAACAGTTGTTAATTTTCATTTTGCATTCATGCAGATGTAATATAGAAATGTAAAAAAATCTCTTAGTTCAAGTCTTCCACCCACTCTGACAGCATTTTTTTTATTGAAATGTTTTGGGCTTGTTTTTTTCTTTTATGTAAGGTTTATTTGGGGGATTTTTTCCTTTATTGTAACAGTTCATTATTTAGGCAGGAAGTGAAGTCAAAGAGAGGGGCGGATGAGATTGGTAAAGGTCCACACGCTGTGACTCAAACTTGAGATGGATCCAGCTCAGAAGCGCTTGATGTTGGAGCACTGCCTACTAGACTATCATCACCTATGGCTCACTTTTAAAAATGTTTATGAATTTATCCTGTGCAGTTTCTAAAATTGAAAATGCCTTTTTTTATTGTAGTGCGATTTTTCTTGGAATTGAAGCAAAAATAAATAAAAAAAACAATCACTCATTTTTAGTCATATGACCCATTCAATCCAGAGCAAGATGGTGGATGACATTGTACCACTGCCATATTTCTTCTTGCCAGCTTGATAATGTTAGACTTATTAGTTTGTACATGCTTAAAATTGTGTTTTTACGCTGTTGACAAGGGCTGAAGTGACAGTAATTTATAGTTTTAATACAGTATTCAAATTTCTGTGCAAATTCAATATATTCTGATTAATTGGGTATTTAAGAATGTATAACTATTGTGATTTTGATTTAAATTTATTGTGTTTTTGCTTTGCATGTTAAAGAAGTATGGAGGTAACTTCATCATACCATTAAATAGACTGTATAATGAGTTAACAAAAAAACGTGCATTACATCTTTCTGAACTTTCTTAATTTTAATGCCATTTGTTTAAGGATTTAGAGCAATCAATTGTATATTTATATGCTTTCTAATTTTTTTTAAAGTCATACATTTTGTTGGCATGCACCAAAATTTTTTTCAATTTGAAAACTGTAAAACTGAGCTGATTTGTCCTGTATTCTCCCTACAAAGTAGATGTGCCATTAAAAGTCTGATGCATCAAGTAGCCTATAATAATAACAACAAATCAGAGCATATGTGTCTTTGGCTGATTGGGATGGGGAACCCCCATCCACCATAGTTTGACTTTCTAGCACCAGCTCATCTAAATAAATGTTTAATTTTAAGTTAGTACAGGAAACATACATGTTGCCCTCTGGTGGAATCAATGCAGTGATGTCTACCCTTCACCTCTAAAGAGTAATAAAATAAATGTTTATTTTGAAATGCACCAATTAGTTTTCAAATTAATCTGAAAATTCTGCACCCGAACAATAACAAAGTGGCTGAGTACATTTATGAAATTGCTAGCATGTCCGGAATTAAATTATTTTTTTTATTTTTTAATAGTCGAGGCAAACTGTAAACGGGTTAGTAATCAATTGTTTATCTGGTTAGATTGTTTTTTGTCTAGTTAACATTTTCGGGGTTTTTTTTCTTGCATAAGTAGCATTTTTTTTGTTTCATCAATGTAAAGCTTTCATATGCAAATTTTCCATATTGAAAACTTCACTTTTTCAGCGCTTATGTATAGCCCAGATTTTTTTTTTTTACCTTGCACATGCACTTAGTGCTGTAATTTAGTGTTGGCAAAATGTATGTGGAATTTGAGATTAAATGTAAAACTTGTTTAAACATTTGTTTAAAGTTATATACTGTTAAAGTGTCAAATTTTGTTTTGTTTGTGTTGCAAACTGGCAAAAATAAGCATTGGCAATAACAAAAAAATCTGAATCGGCCAAGAAAATTGCAATTGGTGCATCTCTATTTTTTAATGTCATTGATTGGCCACTGTGTTACAAACACAACAGATATGATTGTGATTGGCTCAAAAGATTATCACTTCATGCTTTTTCCAGAGAGCTTACATGGACACTGACACCAAAACGTCTGAAAGTTGTTAATCAGAGGATGCTTCTATGAGCAGATATGAGCTACCTGCTGAAGGATCAGCTGATAGAAAATGTTGCTGTTGCTTCTGTCTATCTGTTTAATCACTTAAACAGGAGTGTGAAGCAATGGTTCTAATGATCAAACAAGGTCATATATATGTAAACACAATGACCAATCAAAGGTGGTAAAGTACAAGTTGGAAGTTCTGGAATAGTCATATTTTGTTAAAGAATTTGGTACTAAAGTCAGCAATTTTTACAAAACTAGTGTGGAATGTTGTAGCCAGAATAATTAGTAGTTTTTATGGACAGTCGTTTTTTTTGTTGGTTTTTTTTTCAGTTTGAGACTTAGGGCGTACTCGCACTATGCTATCCGAACCGTGCCCAGGCCTCTTTCCCGGATCGTTTGAGAAGTGTGAGTGCTCTTAATCGCGGTTCACACGGGGCTTCAGCGTCAATGCTTGACAAAGGGCATGTCTGAAGCTGGGCCTGACACGATCGTCATAGCAGCGTCAGCCAACAAAATTAGTCCGCAATAGGCCACTGTCTGAGCTGGTGTATTTGCATACAGCGATCTGATTGGCTGACGCTTCCGTCAGCGCTGAAAGTTGAGCAAGTTTCAATTTCTGCAGCGAGCAACGCCTCTAAAATGGCGCAGGCGGATCCACTATGCAGTTCGGCAATGCCTGACGTCACCCTTTCAAAGTGAATGGAAAGCGTTGAAGTTGAAGCCCCGTGTGAGTGCAAGCGTGCCTAAGCCCGAAACTGAAAGTGAGACGTGACTTTTAAGGGACTGTTTCATATGGATTAATCATTGTACTGTTCAATGAGACGCAAATCCCTCACTGCAGGTCAGCTGCATCTTCAGCAAACTTCCTAATTCCTGCAGCACGAGGACTTTATGATTGTTTATGACCGTCAAAAGTGGCTGATCTGTTCTCCGAAATATTAGACTGCGTCACCGCATATCAAACGACTTAAACAATATAACTAAAGAAATCTCCACTGTGATAAGTGAGAGCGCTTACTGAGCAGCGCGTCATCGAGGACGTAAGCGCGCCCAGGCCCGAATGTAATGTGAGTGTGGGCCGTCGGGGGAGACGGGAGGGGAGACAAGTGTGGTTTGGCCCGATTCAAGGCAACTGTACATAGTGTGAGTACAATAATCATTATGTACAACTTTAGGTAAAAAAAACCTGTTTAGGGATGTGTTGGACAAGTTGACGCTGAAGCGGTAATCAACAAAAGATAAAATTATTAAAATCCTCATCAAATTGAGGTTAAATTGAACATAAACAAGTTAAAATGATTGAAAAGTAATGCATAATCCACAGTATCTGAGTGTAAAACTACCTTTTACCTCTGATCTTGAATGCATTTTCATGTCAGTTGCAAATATTCTGAATTAGACAGAAATGGAAATATTTAGTCTCATAGCTTTCTTCAGAAATGTCTGTGGAGGATCAATGAATGATGATGAGCTGATCTTTGCTGGAAAGAGCTGTCTTCTCTGCTGCCTCATAGGTGGCACAGACCCTGGATGGCAGTGCAGTGGTGCCCTTGCCGGTCCAGACTCTGCGTCGATGTGTGCTGAATGGGGCCTGCTCTACACTCTTGTTATGCCTGTAGAGGTGCTTTCTGAAATCGGCCTGCTTTTTTGCATACCAGTGGATCTCATGCAGACCAAGTGCATTTAAAGTGCAGAAATCACCTCAGGTTATGTCTTTCACCAGGCCACGTTGGCATGTTAATTTCATCTAACAAAAACGCATCATCTGTTTCCATGTTCTCCTTGTGTTTGCGTGGGTTTCCTCCAGGTGCTCCGGTTTCCTCCATAGTTCAATGAATAGCAGTATAGGTGAATTGGGTAGGCTAAATTGTCCGTAGTGTATGTGTGTGAATGTGTATATGGATGTTTCCCAGTGATGGGTTGCAGCTGGAAGGGTATCCGCTGCATAAAACATATGCTGCATAAGTTGACGGTTCATTCCGCTGTGGCGACCACATATTAATAAAGGGACTAAGCTGAAAAGAAAATGAATGAATGAATGAATTGTTCATACATTTGTTAAAGTTTGTGACTGGTGTCTTGCCAGTTCTCCCAAATACATTGATTATAACTAGGGCCAGACGGAATCTGCGGATGTTTTTTGCAATTTCTGCTGAGAATTTTGGTAAAAATCTGCAGATTTCTGCAGAATTATTTTGGGAGTCTCGTAACTAAAACCTTAATGTGTGTAAATATGAATTTATTTTGTTTTTATTTCACATATTTACTCAAGTAAATAAACAATTAATGATGGGCTAAAAATCTGCAGAAATCTGCGTAATTCTGCACGCGCAATTCCGTGTGGGCCTAATCATAACTCTACGATCCTGGCAAAGCCTCCTCCAACAAAACATTTCATCTGGATGTTACGAATGGCTGGGCTATATTGAACACGCGTGGCATACCCTCCCCCCATGTGCCATAAACATCCCATGTTTAACTGGTTCATCATTAGCTGCTCTCTGTCCCTTTTTGGCTTCATCCATGTCACCAATGGCTCTTTGCCTCTGACTGATATTTCCGCTTGTTTTTAGTAGGTATTTGGGAAATGCAGTTGATCATTGATGGTCTGTCAGAGGCTCTCACGTCCTCTCTATAGGAAGTACATTCCCCACGTGCTTTACTCGTCCTCCTCCATCTGCCCTCTCCCAGAAAGTCAGGTCTTTTTGAGAACCTCTGAGGGTGTTTATTGGTTGCCATCTGTCGGGATCAAAAAACACAGAGCTGGATGGTAAGTCCTGCTGTATTGTGTGAGTGTCACAGGGGTCAGACAGACACTCCCAGAATGAAGAGCCTACATCTCTATAACCCCTGGCCTGAGCTCTCCAGCTGCTCCCCTTCTCCCCCCTCCCCCCCATTTTTTAAAAGTTGAGCATTGAAATTGTAATAAATGCCCAGTCTGCCTCTGTTTTTGAGATCTGATGGGTGTGGTGGTCTTATCTGAATTTACACTAGTAGACCCCCACCCATTCTTTACTTGCTCACAGAGAACATTAATTCAGGCTTTGTAAATACTAGGCAACGTGAACCTTTTGGTATATAAGTCTTTCAATTCCATGTTCTCCAATAAATGTAATTATGACTTTTTATTAAGTATCATCATTTTGTTTGGTTTCCACATCTTAGAAATTATACACTGCACACTTTCTTTGAACATGCAACACTTTGTACTTGTTCAAATGTTTGCAAACTTAATGCAGTTCATTTTTAGTGCATCATGGTGTTGATTAATATTAGTTGTGGAATGTTTTAACCTGTTTGCAGTTATCAGCCTATCACACCATACCTGCCAACACTTCTTTTACACATTTCACACCCATCTCCTGCTACCCTGCTGTATTGTTATTTCTTGCAGAAAACTCCTGTAACTCCATTGAAGCTACTTCCCAGCTTTATTAAATAAATATTCCAGATAGGAATATGGCTTTTTTTCTTTTAGTTTGACCTTGTTTAATTTAGTAGGGATGCACAATATTAGATTTTCCCAAATATTTCCAAACTCCTTTTAGCTGAGCTGATGCTTAAATAATTTTTGTGCATTTTATAAAAATTCTTTACTCCCCATGTGTTTCACAAGTGTTAGCGTCTGGCAGTAAATTAAAATCAGACTTGTGATTTTTATGACCCCAATTGAAGCTTCGTTCCTAGATACAACTAACCTTTTTGATTAAGTTTCTTATGGGGCAGGCATTAAGACCCAGTGGGAAGCTGCTTGGGGCAATTATTGTTAAAAAAAAAGATTAATAGAGCGGATACTGAATGAAGCCCTGTGTGGTTGGCATCAAAATCAAGAAGTCATAAATTTGTTCATATGTTCGACTAAGGTATCAAACAAAACTAAGAATTATATGGAATAACATGTTTGTGTATTTATTTTTTTGCTGTGCCGGTTTACTGTGCCTGCATGGGAATTAGCCATGCTACCGGGCAAGTGTTAGGACCTGGTATAGGCTGTTAGTTGGCAGTAGGCATGGGCCATAAAATATAATGGTTTCATGGTATCTCATATTCTTTTTAAATGTCTTAGTAAAAAAACTAAAAAATTTTTTTAACCATTGAACACTGTTATTTCAGGAAACATTTATGATATTTTGGAACAGTAAACATGTCAGGCTAAACAATTTAAATAGATCATTGACTTCTGCTGACTTAATTAGTTTCAAAAACACAATTTCCTTACAATACATGGGAAAAACACTTAAATATATCATGGTATATCATGGTTTTTTTGCGGTTTTACCTTGACTTTTCCAAACTGCTGTAAACCTTGAAACCGTTTATCATTCCATGCCTACTTGGCAGAGGCTGTAGCGCTACACAAATGACTGTTTACCTTCGGATATTGTACATCAAGTTTTTCCTGAACTCATATTCTCTGGTTCAAGTCAGTAATCTAAAACATTTAATCTAAATCACTCTTAGTGGTTTACCTCAGATTGCTAACCTGATGCTTCAGTCAGCGCTTCCCTTAGTCTCATGAATACTGCACTTGAGTTAGCCATGTACACTTATTTATATGCTGCGCTAAACATGGAATAAAAAACCGAATGTGATTGACAGTTTATTCGGCAGTAATGATTTCTAGTCGTCAACATTTGTGGAACAAACATTTTCATCAGTTGTCCTAAAACATTTGAACGCATTATTGTCATGGGACAATTTTGAAATTTCTTTTGACCCACTTTAAATGTTTAGTGCGCTATACCATCTATGGTTGGACGATGTTGACCAGTTTGCCATCGTACGATGTCTAATGTGATACATCGTGATGGACGATGACATTGTTGTCATAGGTGGAGGTGAATGAATTATTCATGAATAATTAATTCATAACTAATTATTTGTAGCCTACCATTTCAACTACCTGACCCTCATGGTCTTTGTTTTACCCATAACCAAATCATGAATAAAGATAAGTTACACACAAATTAACACCTGTCAATCACTTTTTTTCCCACGGGACTCTGGCATAAATAGGCAGAGTGATCTGTGTCGTTATAATGGCGTCCACAAACTTGGTTTGTAAAAGGTGCACAACCAACAGTATCTGAGGTTTTCGCTATAACTACTAAGTACAAGCACGAAAGCAAAAGATTTAAGCAGTGTACTGACGCTGTAACACATTACCTACTAAATTCAAAAGCAAAAGACAAAAGAGTTGTTAGTCAGAGACAAAACTAATTAAATATTAATTCTGGAGCTTAGACGTGTGTGTGTGTGTGTGTGTGTTTGTATATTTTTCACGAGCGGGTTTGGGACGGGGGTGGGGCGGAGGATCTGTGATGCCGGCACAGCATTGTGATGTCTATAGGCCATCGGCGATATACGATGGCATTGTCTATTGACCCAACCCTAATACCATCAAACCGTCCAGCCCTAGATCATTTACTGTTATTATTATTATTAGGAATTTTTGGTTTAGAAAGTTGTAATTGATAAATGCTAAAAAAGTTAAATCACCTGGCACTAGTCAAACTATTAAAGTGTAATTTATGGTTTGTGTTCAGTATGCACTGTGTAAAACATGAACAATAGACTAATCACCTATTGTTTTTGTCCAGGTGTGAATTGCTGAAGAACACTACACAAGTACTACACAAGTACCTGAGGTTCAACAACATCAGAGATCCAGTTTACTAATTTATAGGTATACATTTTTATTTATTGCACTATTTATTGGCTGTATGTTTCACTTACATGGACAAATAACAATGGTTTTTATAACTGTACGTTCACACCAAAAGCGGCGAGAGCGTCAAAGTAGCCGGAAGTCATTCATTTTCAATGGGAGCCGGCGGCGAGGAGCAGCACGGCGCGTCTTCGCCGGTGTGGGCGTCGAGGAGAGTTGAAATCAAGTCAATTTTATGGTAATGAGCAGTGACACGGTTCGGCAGCAAGCAATCAGAACGTAGAAGTCCACCGCTTGAGAGGAGTACAGAAAACACAGTCCTGTTCCCAAGGGTTTTAATATTACGGTCGCCTGATTTCCAATTATTTGCGATGTTTTTCTTACAGGAACATACATTAAAATGTTACTGGCGAGTTACTGATGTGCATCAATGTTATATCTTTTTTTTTTCTTTAAAAAAGCGGGAATCTCATGCGACAATACAAAACGGTATGCTTCAGAATATTTCAGGCATATGAACACATTGGATAACACCACACCGCATGCAACTAGTTCTTCCATAGTTTAATGAATTTGATAAAGTGTGCAGCATCTTCACGCTAGAAAGCATGTTTCATGTTGAAATGTAACTGATTTGCTGATATGCTGCAACAGCTCTTTTAAATATGAGATCAATGTAGCGACCTTTGACGCTCTCGCTTCTTTCAGTGTGAACGTACAGTTAGTGGCCAACAGCAGTCTAAATTCCTTTAAAAATGTGATTGTATTGTGTTATTCCTCATTCCCATTATTCATTGTGTTTTGCTTACTCGCTAGTTTGGCAGGCAAGTGTGAGGCCCCCTCATGCAGAACCACAGGAAATGAATAAACCACCTCAGCCTATAACAGGACCCCCTGCTGTTCCCCACCCTGCCCAATCTCCAGGACTGACACAGGTAAGAAGACATAATGGTGAAGCTTATAGTTGTGATCTTTATGATTTGCATTGTTATTAACATTGCCCGTGCTTCGATTTGTTCTACAGGCTGCCTATCCCCCAGGCCAGCCTTCCTCGGTTGTCTTTCCCGGGCCATCTCCACAAATGAACACTGCACCACAACCCAGACAGGTACACTCTTTAAAACCCTGATACTCTTTAACAGACACAATGCTTAGTGCTTTTTGTGGCCTAGCTGGCTCTTCTAGTTCCTGCTTGTGTTTGAGGAAAAATTATGCACGTTTGGCTGACTGTCATCTTTTTGCATCTCAACTTTGACCTTTTTGATTCTTTACTTTCCTCGCAGTTTGCGCCAGGGCCTCGTGCTTTACACCAACAGGTACTACCAATTTTCGTAAACTGACGCCTGCTTAAGATTACAATTCTTGTTTCTGTACTAAAACAAAATTTGTTTGATTGGCTTTGTGTTTTCTTGCACCTAGATGCTTCTCTTGTCGACCTTTGTGTATTTGTGTCCATTGTCAATGGGATTGGGTATAATATTATAGTTTTTTTTTTGTTCCACTTTAAGTGGTCTTTTAGTATTTTTGAAGAAGCACCCAAACCTGCCTCAAAGATAAAGCAAATGAATAAGTTCTATTACATTAATTAGCTTGTTATATGGAACTAAACAATAAACCAGCCACAAACCACTCACTTTAGTCTCCTGTGAGTTTTCTAATATACTTTATTAAACTAGCTCATATAAAGAAAATAAAAACTGGAACTACTTTTTCTTTTTAGTCATTAGTTACTTTGCAGTGAGACTATTTGTTGTTTTGTTACTAGTACGTGCAATCTGAGTCATGTTTGTATACACATACAAGACATTTAGATAAATTGTTCTTTTAAATAAGATTTTAGTTTAATTTTCACTAACCAAAGTTGTCGTATAACCAGTGACCAGAATGTAAATGTGGTCTCAAAAAAATCTTTAGCACTGTGAATGCAATCTTGCTTCTCCTTAAAGAGCCCCTATTAAACATTAAAAAGGATCATATTTTGGTTTTAAGGGTCTCCAGCAACAGGCTAATCTGCATGCAAGAGTCAAAAACACTTTTTACCTGATTATCCCAGCGACTCTCACATGCTTCGTTCAGCGATTCATTTGTTCCCAAACACCTCCTTAGTGTGATGCTAATCTGTGCTGATTGGATTGACAGCCTGTTGCGATTGGTCGACAGCATTCAGCACAAGACAGTGAAATGCCCCCTTCTTCCCGGTCCTCACTTTCATCCGCGAACCGGTCACTTTTTTTACTTTTGGGTAGAAGGCGATGTGATCGCCGTTTGCCTAGTGCGCCATCTCAGCTTGCTCCGGCCCTGAGTGTTATTCAGACACCTTTTCAGACAGGGACAGATGTTGGCAGGTATGTGTGTGAGCAGTTAAACACCAGCATATTGCTCTATTTTTAACCATAAGTAAAACAGTGACACACATTCAGTATTAATCCACACAGCGGCAAAAGCTGAACTATTCTAAACCTTGCTTGCTGCATGTGTGTAGGAACAGCTGACGGTGGCCATAGCAACGACAAACGGCAGTGGAATGCGAGCTCACAAACGGATTTAAATCAGTAAACAAGAAAACAAGAAAACTTGTGAAATGAAGAAACTGATCCATGATCCACTGATCCATGTACTGACAAAGTCCCTTACATCAATAGTCTTTTCTGATCCTTCTTTAACAAATGGCCGACGAATGCCCCATTGTAAGCGTGTAGGTTCCAGAAGCACTCAAACAGCACAAGGCTGGGCTATAATGCTGAGGTATCTTTGCAAAAATAAACCTCAACCACTGACTCTTCACAGTTTCGTCTTTGGGTAAAGAAAATAACATTAACTTTCCCCTCACACTTCCAATAATATCCAGCTAAGCACTTAATTCAACCGGCGTCTGCTACAGTGCTTGTCTTCCTCTTTTTCTTTGCTCCAGTGTTTGTTTACGGGGCCGGAGGTTTACATTTTCCTGGGTTTGCGCGTGCAACATTTGGGCGGGGCTTAAGTTTTGTATTGACCTCATGCCGTAATGGCTAAAGACTCGTTATCAAGATGATTAATTTGAAGCTCTGAGTCAACTTTTATAAATGAATCAATAGTTTTAAACAATGTGCACTTTCAGATTTAAGCCTTAGCTGGGTATTTCACTTCACTTAGAGCTGTTACACACTACATGGAAGGTCATTCTCAAAAACCCATAATAGAGGCTCTTTAAGAACGCAGACTTTAGAGCTGTTAGAGGAACTGAGTTTATAAACTAGTGTCCAAAATGTGTAATTCTGAAGACTTTTTCAATCAGCCCTAATTGTCAGAGGCTGCATGTGTTTTAATAACTGTTCTGTGTGCTATTGACCTCTTTTGCACTTTCTGAGTCTTTTTAACTGTGCATGTGGAAAGCTTGCTTTTACTGCTGATGGCTAATGTTTACTGCTGCTGCTTGTCTGTTTTCTCTCTCACGCCTTCTCTCCACTCTATTTCTTCTGCTATTTTGTGTGGCTGAAGGGTGGATTCAGGTCACTGCAGGTAACTGGCCCTTACTCCTATCCCTTTGTCCACAGCCCGTGTAATCGGACTCTGCAGAGTATTTGTTATATATGAATGCGTACATAAAATGTCCAAAGGAAGAGCAAGTTATACAGATGCATTACAATTGCATAAAAGTGTGTGGTTACATGACTAATGTACTAAATCTGGCTAAATTCTTCTTTAAATGCGTCAAAATAATTTCTGTTTACGTGGAGTCACAAAACGCTTTTATTTTTTAATTTTTTTGCATGTCTGGTCATAAGTTGGCAACATAATTTTGGAATTTTTGTTTTATTCATCAAGTGTAAATGAAATCCTAGAACAAAAAAAGAGCATTCTGGTGGTTTGGATAAACCTCTACTACTAATTTAAGTAAATTGAGCAGTATAACATAATATTAGCTCACTTCAGTAATTAAATGGACTGTATGCACAGCTAGTTTTTTCAGCCAATAATAAACTTCCAATGAAAGTTTTATGTGACTTTTCAATTTCAAAAGTTTTCTGTTACAGCATTGATGATGTAATTTAAATATAATAATTTAAATACACTTAAGCATCCATTTGGGTGTTTAAATGTAGGCGCTGTCATTAGCAGCAGGCTAGCGCAGAAACTCCATTGAAAATACTGGAGTAAAATTAATTTCTATATTTTAAAGACATGGCGCAGAAAAATATCATTTAATGCAGTGTTTCTTGTTTGGTCTGATACCCACTTTATATCGCATATCAGCCAGGCAGTGAAGATCACTGTATTATTTTTTTTAAAGAAATCAGATCTTAAACATGCCAATTTTGTATTGGATGACAATTAACCAGAAGCCCTGCGGTTGGTTGGTTGAAATTTAAAAGTCTGTGTGCATATACCCTATTCTGTGTTAGGAAAAGGTCCATGATTGCTAGGCTTTTAGCATTTAAGATGCTGCATTTCAATGTCTAAAATAACTACATTTGGCTGTATTTGCCTACTTTTAAATGTAGTGTGAAAGAACGCAGACACAGACAAAGAGGAACTGAGCTTCATAAACTATTTGCAAAATGTCTATCAAATTCTGAAGACTTTTTTTTTTTTTCCCTGCCCTAATTGTCAGAGGCTGCTTGTGTTTTAAAATCAGTTTGAAATCTAAATTTGCATTTTCATAAGAGGTTTAATTGCTTGGCTTAAAGCATCCAAGATGCTACATTTCAATGTACAAGCATAACTACATTCAGCCCTGTTTGTATGTAGTGTGTGTAAAACAACTTCAAATGTAGTGTACAAGTCAGTGATGTTTGAAGTAACAGAAAACATCTGCTCATGTGCAGCTTGTTTTGTGACTTTGTCTTTTTTTTCTTTCTTTCCTCAAAAGCCATACTACCCTAACCGACCCAACATGCAAGGCAGTGCCCCTCGGGTCCCACCCAGCAACACAACCCGGCCTGTTGCACCTGCTCATGTCTACCAACCTACCTCACAGGTTATGATGATTCCCCAGCAACAGTTGCAGTTCGCCGCTAACACTCAGGGCCATCCCATATATCTACATGGACAGGTAATTCCCAACCTTTCTCTGTGCTGTTGTCAAAGCGGTTCATGTGTCTAATACCGAATTTTATTTTCTATCGCAGTTCCGGTCCCCCTACATGCCCCCAACCCAACAGTTCCCTGTGTCCAGTGGAACTGCAGGCTTTTATGGTGGAAGCAGTCCAGCTGAATACGGTACATATGGTAAGAGGCTCTCCTCTGGGCCTCCCCTGCTTGTTTGACCACCCAACCCTCTTTTTTTCTTTTACTGTGATAAGTGTTCTGTCTTGCTTATCTTGCTCCTTTTGGTCATGCCATTTTTCGCCAGTCTGTAGAACGTGCATTAGTTTAGCCTTTTGAAGGTTTTTTGAAACATTTGTGTTACGAAAACCTCAAAAGCTGTTAACAGTTTTTTTCTGTTAACTGTGCACCCTAGAATTTGAGGAAATATGCTGAGGAAATGTAAACGCCATGCATGCAAACAAAGGAAATTTATATAACATGTAAAATATATGAGTTAAACTACATTGGTTTCAATTTAATAGTTAGATAGTCCACCTAAGATTCTGTCATCTGAAAAGTTTGACTCACTTTCTTCAACCACATAAAATATGTTAAAGACATTAAGATGCTGGTGTTTTTATCCATACAGTGGAAGTCCATGATAACCATTTTTTACCACACTTTGACTCTTTCAACAGTTTTAATGTGTATTTTCCCTATGTTACAAATACTTTTGTGCTTTAAAGGTTTGGTTGCAAAATCAAAATACTTTTGGCAAAATTCTGCAGATATCAACATATTTATCAGTAGTGTAACTAAATATAAAGCATTACTCACAAGTCACTTTCAAACCAAGATGTTTTCAGTCAGTCAAGCCTATTTGGATGACTAATATGTATTTCACAATAAGCAGTAATAACCACTAAACACAATTGACGTTATGCAACTAAAGACAATAAAATGTAAAAGTTAAAAGTTGGAGGCATCAGCATTGTATAAAATCACTGTTATTACCACCAAATGCTTAGTTCTGCTCTTTGTCTGCTCAGATTATTGGCTCACTAACCCCGTTTGGTGCTGCTTGTTGTTTCCTCTTACTCACTCTCAATCTTTGTCTCTCTCTCTTTTTCACTCTTTCTCTCACTCTTTCATTCTCTTTTCCCTTCTCCTTTGGCTGAGTTCAGACCCCTCTCTGGCAGGGAGGGAGAGGCGGGGGGGTGGGGGGAGAGGTGCGAGCAGGGAGAACGGACGTCTCTCACTGCACGGAGCTCCTCTCACCTCCCAGCGCTATCCTGGTGAGTCGGAAACTCAGGGCTGTTTGTGTTGCACCTCTTGTCTGTATCTCAGCCTTGGCTGGTTATGTTTTAACACCACCAGACGCATGTAACCTGTGACGTAATGCTACTTCATCCTTTGAGTGCAAACTTTCCGGGTTATCTATTTATGATGGTTATTGAAGAGTTAGTTCACCCAAAATGTCAAATCTGTATTTAATTACTTGCTCATGTTGTTCCATACACATTTTAGGAGATTTTAATTTAATTCTGCAAGATTTCTTCCTCTCCGTTGACAGTCTATGACACTGGCACTCTAGTGGTCCTGAAAGGTAGTGAAAGCATCCTTTACGCATTTCTTATGACTTTGGTACATCAGCCTTAAAGGAGCGCAACACTTTTTTTCATATTAATAATATTACGCAACTCCAGACACAGAAATTGACTGAATGGAAGCAAAAATAATAAGTCACCTGTTTAACTCTAGGGGAGTTGTAAAATGAGCCTATTTCCCAAAACAGGGGAGGGTTCCAATAATTTTCTAAAGCAACTTGGTGGAAAAAACAACTATATTTATTGACCTTTACGACTTCTACTTGGTGCACAACAGCACCACAACTTATGCGTGTTAGTACACAATGTCACTTACTGTACGTAGAGATGCAACGATTTACTAATTTTACTATTAAGCGCACTTTAATTTGTCACGGTTAATTGTAAAGGCTTCTCAACACCGCATTTCATGGAACAAACTGCTGTAAATAAAAGTTATGCCAACTGTGCTAGTTTAAAGTTCCAAGCTTGTACACCGAGGCTAATAACCATGTACACTGGATAAATGAAGGCTTTCAACTAAGCAACGTTCACATGTTGAGTCTTTTGCAAGTGCAAATTCATTATTTCTTTTTCTTGCGTGTGTATTGGGAGCATATTGCGTGCTTTCCAGGCGACCCCAGTAAAAGAGTATTGTGAGTGCATCACGAGTTTCGTGACAAGAACTGACCGATCAGTTTCATACTTTGTATGAGGAGTGAGGAAGAAGATCGCAGGGTGTGAGAAGGAACAGAAATGTGAATGAGGGCAGACAAATATGGAGGGGCAAGATTGTGGATGGCTTTGAATGTTAACATGAAAATTTTAAAATCAATTCGAAAATGAACTGGTAACCAGGACAGGGTTGATGTGATGAGAAGAAGGGGTTCTGGTGATGATATGGGCAGCTGAGTTCTGGACCAACTGAAGCTTACGGAGGGATTTGTGAGTGAGACCAAAGAGTTGCAGTAAATCTGAACGAGATGTGACAAGGGCAGAGTCTGTTCATGTTGCGTAGGTGGAAGTAAGCAGACTGGGTGACGTTATTGATGTGCGAATCAAAAGATATGGTGCTATCAAGGATGACACCCAGACTCTTAACCTGTTTAGAGGGATAAATGGAACAGTCATCAATAGAAAAAGAAAAGCTGTCAGTTTTGGAGAGTGTTGATTTGGTACCAACAAGCAAAACCTCAGTTTTTGCACTATTTAATTTGAAAAAGTTGAGAGCGAGCCAAGATTTGATTTCTCCTAGGCAGACTGTAAGGGATGAAGGTGGAAAATAAGAAGAGGGTTTGCCAGAGAGATAGAGCTGGGTGTCATCCACATAGCAATAAAACTATGTTATATTTATGGAGAATATTACCAAGTGGAAGGTGATAGATGATAAAAAGCAGGGGCCCCAGGACTGAGCCCTGGGGTACACCAAAAGAAACTGTAAAATGCTGAGAAGTGTATAATTTGAGTTGAATGAACAGTGCAGCCAGAGAGATGAGATTTGAACCAGTCAAGTGGGATATTGGTGATGCCAAGAGAAGATGGTCTATTGATGAGGGTGCTCTGACAGTGTCAAAGTCCTCACTCAGATCGAGGAGAATAAGTATAAATATTAGTCCAGAATCAGCTGTCATAAGAAGGTCATTAGTGACTTTAAAAAGGGCAGTTTCCATGCTGTGGAGTTGGCGGAAACAGGACTGGAACTGTTCATACAGGTTGTTCTGAGATAAGTGGGTTTGGAGTTGTGTTGCTACAACTTTTTTGAAGATTTTGGAAATATACGGTAAATAAGTAATGGGTTGTAAATTATTAAAATTAGTTGAACCACGTTTTTTAAGTACTGGAGTAATTGCTGCAGTTTTGAAGGAAATAGGAACAATTCCAGTGGACAGAGATGAGTGAACAATGGCTGAAATGAGAGGGATGAGATAAGAGAGACCGGCTTTAACCAGAACAGTGGTGAGAGGATCTAAATAAGAGGAAAATGACTTGGGTTTGGATATAAGATTTGTAATTTCTGAAGTTGTTGGGAGTTGAAAAGAGGAGAATAAAATTTCCATGTAATGCTCAGGAAGGATTGTGACCCAAGATGCTGGTGAATATTAACAGATTTTTTCATTAAATAAGGTCATGATAGAATTACAGAAAGCTGTTGAGTTAAGGTGAGATTGTAGTGAGTTTGGTGTGTTAGTGATAGACTTGTATAGTAAGAACAGATGTGCTCTTACCTTCATTAGAATATATAAGATTGGAGAAACATACATTATGGCAACATATGTAGGTGTGGAATAATAAAGGAATAGGAACCGGCGAGTTTTTCAAACTCTGGTGGGAAATCATCGCGAGACCTCCTCCACGGGGTTCACAGGTGTAAATAAACCCTCCAGGAGTGGATTTGTTAAGTTGTGTGAAGTCGCTGGGTTGTTGCCAAGTCTCAGTTGGACACAAAATGTCAAGGTTGCGATCACTGAGGACATCCCGGACAAGATGTCCCTTGCTCGTAAGTGAGTGGATGTTTAAGAGACCAAAGTTGATATTGATATTGTCAGAAAGTACAGCAGTGTTAGCCGACCGGGCTAGGTTGGCTAAAACTTTGCGACTGACAGTCAGACTGGTGTTTTGTGGTGGACGACGAAAATAGGACCAAATGGACTATTTGTGTCAATGAGCCCTGGTGAGCACTCCGTCTGGATCGATGATGGATATATCTCCGGCGGGGCAGGAATGTGATGTCCGGATGGAGATGTAGCACAGCTGGCAAAGGCGCTAAGAGATGGAGACATAAACAGTGTAATTCAGCAGCCGAGTACTGGAACAATCCCATTGTGGGCTGGTAGACGAGCGTCAGGAGACACCAGGCAAGCACAAGCCAGAAGAACAATTTGCCAGACAATAACTTGTACATTGTGAAGCAGACGCTGACCGCTTTGATGCGCAGGTGAGCAGAAATCAGAAGAACCACAGGCGCAGAGCAGGTAAAATCCATAAAACTCATCAGACAGCAGAATTTAGTAAAAGCAGCTGCAACAGATCATGTTAGCATTCACTCAAACCGGAAGACAATGGCTGTTTCTCAATTCCAAGAACGCTGAGAACAGACTTGTTCTTGTGGACACCGGTTTTGTCAGGTGTCCTCAGAAGAATGAACTCGTGCGACCACGAGAACAGAGAACGTGTCCTGTGAGAAATGAGATGCTGCATTTTTCCTGATGGTCACGTGACCTTCATGCGTTTTTAATGGAAAATTATTTAAGTATCACAGCATTCATACAACGATTTATTGTTTTTCCCCTTTTCAAAATATATTCTATGCATAACATCATAAATATACGTTGCACAATATAAATAAAACAGATTTGAATACAAATTTTAGCAAACAAACCCCCCTAATGTGTTTATTTCTTTATTAAGATGTCCATGGTAATGTTTATATTCACCGTTTCATTTAGGGAAACTCCTGAGGTAAATAAGTTATATCTCTGAACTTTAATAATAAATCTAAATAAAATGCTGCGCTTTTCACTTCCAGTCGCAATGACTTCTGGGACTTCTAGAGCGAGATCGGTGCTCAAGTCTGCATCGGTGCGTCCTCACCGATCAAGAAAACATCCGGGAAGTTTCACACATCCCCTGTTGCGGTCTTGAGTATTGGAACTGAGCTTTGGCAGCTGATGATGACGACATTACACGAGAACACAAGGGACGCAAGACCGCTAAAGAACGCGTATTGAGAAACGGCCAATAACTTGATGTTTAGTTGATTAGCTGGTTCAGGTGTGTTTAAGTGGGGTTGGAACTAAAATATGCAGGACACCGGCCCTCCAGGACCGAGTTTGGACACCCCTGCATTAGACTTTTTTTTTTTTTTAATTCTCAGTGTAAAATTATTACTTATGATTAAATACCAAAAACTAGTTTTTGCTTATTTTTAAGTCAAAAGAGAAAGACTTTTAAATTATTAATGTGTGCTGTATTTAGTTACAGAGCAGCAATAAAAAACACTTTAAAATATAAGAAGTTTTCATGTTAATTTAATAAATTAATATTTTTTCTTTTGAAGCTAATGAATGCATAATCATGATAACTGTGATTATTTCTCAGGCTATAATCATACAACCAAAATCTATAATCCTTGCGTCCCTACCTGTACGTCAGCTCCTGTGTAAACAGAGCACGAATGCGTGGTGGTGCTGTCCTGTATCGAGGAAGTAGTACAAGAAATGCTCTTGTGAGCCTGCATTTATTTAACACCATTTTTACTACCGTTCTGGACATTTGGAGTGCCTGTCAATGGAGTGGCATTGAGGATCAATGGAAGTCTTGGGTGTATGAAATGACCTGAGGGTGATTTAATACAGTTTTTGGGTGAAGTAGTCTTTTATGATGATTAGAAAAAAGTTATGTTAATGAAATATTGATTTGTCTTTGTTTTTCTCAGGGAGTCTGGAAGTGATTTTACTGGGAAGGGGGATTCTTTGCATGTGGGTCCCCCTCCCATTACAGCAAAAAGTCTTATGTTGGTGTCTGATCTTGTCTTTTTTTTCCTTGTGGTCTAGCAGCTGCCTATTACCCTGCGACACAGCAGTACCCACCGTCAGTGCCTGCTACGCCTGTAATGATGAACCCTGCTCAGCAGCAACAGGCTCCACTTCCACAGCAAGCTCCTCCTCAGCCGACAGGGCCAGTCAAACCCAGAGAACGCAAACAGGTGGGTGAAAACAATAATTCCTGTGTTTTTTGATTCAGTACTTTTTATTTGTCACTTACCTGATGGTTCTACACAGATAAGGATACGTGACCCCAACCAGGGTGGACGTGATATCACAGAGGAGATCATGTCTGGAGGGCGAACAACCTCCACACCAACTCCTCCACAGGTTTGACACCCTCATGCATTTGTGCTTTATTTCATGCTCATTTATATTACAATGAGTTCATTAAAATGTATTTTTTTATTTATTTTTAACCCCCCCCACACACACACACACACACACACACAGTCTGCTGGTCTAGAAGTGGGAGGTCCAGTTCAGACCAATGGTGAAAGCGTTCCAACTCCTGCTGCTGAGATCAGCACTGGTGAGTGCATTCTTATTAATAATAATAATATAATAATAATAATAAAAAAAAAACATTTATTGCCAAAGTTTCAAATGTGTTTTCCATGTCTGATATATTGGATTTATGGGATTGAATAAACGCCAATGGCCTCAAAATATTTCTTAGAAGAGATGAATGAGCTTTTTATTATCAGTTAAACAATTCTTAATATTTCCTTCAAGTTTTTCTATGGTTAGAAATGAAGAATATCAATTAAGATGATTGTTTTTAGTTGTTTTCATGAATCTGACCGCAGGTGTGTGTTCGCGTTCCTGGTCAATTTGAAAGTAATAGGATAATTCACCCAAAAATAAAATTCTTTACTCGCCTTGTACTTTTTTGAATCTATAAAAGTGTCATTGTTTTCTGGTAAACACTTATTTTAAATGTATTTATTTTTAAAATGTTGCTGACAATACATTTGATGGCAACCATTTACTTCAGTGGTGTATTGCTGCTACTGTGGAACTTGGATGTACAGTAGATAAGACTGAAGAGCTTAATTTTACAAAAAGGACAGTCCTACATGTACTTTTGTCTCGCTTATTACATGGCTGCTTGCCCCAAAACATACATTCTGAGCCATACAAGTTTATTAATTCTTTATTTAAAAGCAAAGCTGACAGAAACTAAAACAGCTGACTAGAGCTGATGAACATTCACTAATTTACACATTGTCACAAGGTGGCACCAAACACAAAGCAGACAGAAATGAAACTGGTTGAATGAAGCATAGATCAACCTACGTATTCTTTTTTTCAAGATGGTGCCAAACAGTCAAAAACAGCAGTGTGACATAATCTAACACTTTTAATGTGGATGTGAATATATGGATTTGAACACAGGCATGTTCAGTGATGTCAAAGGTGATTTGAAGTTTACAGAATGAGCATCTGTTATTCAGCAGTTGTTAATTGGGAATAATATATATTTTGAATGTCACAAATGACCAATCAGAATTGAGTATTCCAGACATCCATGTAATAGGGTAAGAAACTCCTGCAGCTTTTCATTTTATAATTTTCATTTTTGGGTCAATCATCCATTTTAGGTAGAGGGATTATTTAAAGAGTTCACATAAGTGTTTTCCCTACCACCATATAAGGGGGGCGCCCCGCCCTCCCAACAGCTGTACCCACACCCCTTAAAGTCACATTAATTTTATTATCTGTATAGTGCCAGATCGCAACTTTTTTTTTTTTTTTTTTTAAATAAACTAAATAGCCGTATGTAATAGCTTTTTTTTACACAACTGCATGTCATTTCTGTTCTGCGCTTGCATCACTGCAGCTGAAATATATACAGATACAGACATCCCAAGTTTCAAGTTTTGGGAGTCTCTATGCATTTGCGGGAGACAAATGCATAGAGACATTGCATTGTTTTGCCCGCAAACAAATGATAATCTCGCGGAGCGTCTCCCGCCCTGTCCTTAAATACACCCCGCAAAATGAATGGAAATGGAAATTTCTGTAAAGCTGCTTCTGGTCATGACAGTTCACATCTAATTTTTTATAAGAGACATGTTTAATAAATGTCTCAATAAATGGGCCTGACATTTCTGACTTTCCATACCAAGAGGCTCGGAAAATGTTTTCACAGTTTGTGAATAAAAAAGGATATAAAATAAATGTGAATTTATAATTTACAAATAGTTGTACAGTTTAGGTTGTATGGTTGTATAGAAAGACCATGACTCCTTGTGTCAGTGTGAGTGTGAAATTGGGCCGTGTTGTGCAGCAGCCCCAAATCACCCCCCCCTCCAAACAACAAAAAAAAAAACGTAATCCTAGGGCAAACACTGCAGATGCAAAAACCTCTAAATGCCATCTGAAATTTTCTTCTAACATTAGCATTTTTTTCCGGCTCCTGTGTGTAGGTTCAGTAATATCACTTTTATGCTATAGAATAAGCCCTTTTTGTCGTCTTTAAAGTGAAATAACTCAACATAAAGAAGGCTAAGAAAAATATAAATTTTTGATAGAAATTTCAGATGGCACTTAGAGGTTTTTGCATCTGAACTCTTATTTATTTAATGTTTACTCCGCTTGATCTTCAGATGATGAAGTGAAGTCCATGGTTAACCCTGCATCTGCATCCACCCCACCTCCATGTAAGACGCCAGAGCCCCCAGCACCTTTATCCGTTGACTCTAAACCAGAGTCAGAAGTCAAACCTGCTTCCCCAGAAAGCAAGATTTCCAGTCCTCCAGAAGAGGATCTTGTGGTATCCTCACCTTCTCCTCCTCCCACAAACAATCCCCAACCTTCAGAGCCTCAAATAGCAGACAGTGTGGATGCTCCAGTGCTGCCTGAAGCCTCTGCTCAGAAGGAGCCTGAGGAGCCCTGTGCTCCTGTGGAGCCAGAGGAAGCCGAGGAGAAAGAGTATGAACCTGTGGCTGAAACAGAAGTTACAGCAGCCTCAAGTACAGCTGCTGTGGCCTCCAGTCCAGTGGAGCCTTCTCCTGATGTAGCTAAAGATGGTATTGGTGCCCCTGTGATCACAGAGATGCCCATTCCAGAACTGGCTGCTGATGAGCCAAAGCAACAGCCTTTGTTTAACGGTTTGCCTCAGGACTCTGCAGAGGTTCCAGATGTGAAGCCAGAGAGCTCTGCTAATCCAGTTGCTAAACAAGTGGTTCCTCAGGACCAGCAGAGCTGCCTTACAGCTGTTAAAGCACCTGTGGAGGAAACCGAAAAGGAGAAAAAAGAAGAGGCTACCGCCCCTGCACCAGTCTGCCAGGTTGAAGAAACTACTATGCAAGGTTGGGAAATTAATAAATTAGGATTATAAAGGATATTATTGGTTTATGTCCTTTCCAAGTTTGACTCTAGTTTCTGTTTTCCTAGCTGCCCCGCCAAAGAAGAAAAAGAAGATGAAGGATCTGAATAAGAAGGATGTTGGAGATGTTCTAGATGCCTTCAAAGAGGTTTGTTGTGTCATCATGCATTTGTTTTTACAGTAGAACCTTTTGTGACTCTTGTGGAGAGTAAGCATCTTGATTTAAGAATCTTGTGTACCCGTTTCAGCCAGAGGAGGAGAAGCCAGCTCCTGAGCCAGAGGTGGTTCAGAAAGAGCCCCCAGCCCCACCAGTGGAAGAGACAGAGGAAACATGGGAGGAAAAAGAGGACAAGCTTGACACAGAAAATATTGAGCCCGAGGCAATTAAACCTATGGAACAGAAATATCAATATAAAGAAGGTTAGAAGCTAAATGAAATGAGCGTAATTTTAGATCATTCATTTTCTTATATGAGCGCTTTAATTCAGAGGTCTTTTTTTTATATTAGGTTCATCTTAGGTCAGACATTAAAATATACATAATATTGAAACATAAGTATACGCACTGATAAAATTCACCAAACAAGGAATTATCAGGAAAACATAATTATACACTAAATAAGTATAAAAATAAAAGGTAAAATACCACATATATAAACAAAGATATACAAACATAAGATAACAAAAATAAGAATAATATAAATAAATAAATAATACAAAGAAAAGAAGGAAAAAAAGCGAAAAAAAAAAAAAGGCAATTAAGGTACAGATGTCTCCTTAAAAAAATTTAGAAAAGGGCTCCAGACTTTCTGGAACTGTTCTGGCTTTTGTTTTATTGCGAAGCTAATCTTTTCCATCCGAAGAGCATGTAAGAAATCTAAAACCCATTGCCGATAAGAAGAGGGAGCTGCTGACTTTCAATTCATAAGAATAAGTCGTCTAGCCAGTAAGGTTGCAAAGGCTACACTATCGGCCTGTAATGAATTTAATTCAACATATTCTGCAAGGATTCCAAACAGTGCTGTTAAGGGGTTTGGGTCTATTGGCAATAAACAAACTGCAGAAAAACACCTGAAGACTTTCCCCAAAAAATCAGACAGTTTGAAACAAGACCAGAAAGTATGTAACAGTGTGGCTGGTTCGGTTGTACAGCGAAGGTAAGTTGGGTCAAGATCAGGGAAAATTTTATTCAGTTTAGTTCTAGACCAGTGTATTCTGTGCATGACCTTGAATTGAATGAGAGTATGCCTAGCGTTAATTGATGATGAATGTATTCTTGCAAGAATAAGATCCCAGATATTTTCTTTAATTGTTATATTCAGTTCCTCCTCCCAAAAAGCCCTCAGTACATGTGTTGAGGGGGACTGTTTTCTGTTAATAATAGTAAAGATTTTAGATATAACCCCTTTTGAAGAGGTATGAAGGTCGAGTATATCATCAAGTATACTTTTATTTGGCACAATGGGAACATTAGAAAACTGCTTATGGATAAAGTTCTGTAACTGAAATTATCTAAATAAATGAGATGTGGGTAGGTCGAATTTTTCTCGAAGTTTTGTAAAAGATGCAAAATTATCATCTATTAATAGCTGATCAACAGTAATTAGGCCATGTTCCCTCCAGATGTTAAAGGCCCTGTCCATTAAAGAGGGTAGAAAAGATATAATGCGAAAAATTAAAGCAATAGTAGAAAGGTCTTTCAGATGTAGAGCAGAACGAAACTGAAACCAAATCTTCAATGAATGTTTAACAACTGGATTATTTGTAATTAAAGAAAGGGAAGATTTTACTTCAACTCAACTTGACGAAAGAAATATATCAGATATATCAAAGCAGACTGCCAGAATATTACCATAAATAGTCCAGTCGTCCTTTAATTTGACTAAGGATACAAATGATTGTAAGTCACAGACAGCTGTTTTAGCCGTTTTAAGATACCTCAGTCAAACAGCCTGTAACCATTCACCTTTTTAAGGGGTCTTCATATGCCGTTTCACATAGTCCATCGCTTCAGCAGGTGTTTCAAACTTGTGTTCAGCAACATCATATGTGATTCAAAAGCCAGTTAGACCTTTCAGCCTGTATTTCACATCGGCGATCTCCGGGGGGAAATCAGAAAAGACGTATATGGGTCTGTCTTTAAATTTGAGCTTTTTGGCTTCAATAGCCTTCCGCAGAATTTCTTTGACGTCGAATCGATGAAAGCATATAACAAGCGGCCGCGGCCGCTGACCCTCAGCTGGTCGCGCGGATAATGCGTGATGCGCTCGGGCAAGGAGCGGGGGCTCGTGGAGGTTGAATATCTTTCGCAGTGAACTTTATAGGCTGTGTACCCTCCATACCTTCAGGAATACCCACAAGACACAGATTACTTCGTCGAGTTTTCGTCGAGTCATTCCAAATCTATGCACTTCAGAGGGCAATTTTAAAGCATTGTTTTGTGCTCATGAAATCTGTGTTTATCTGATCAGTAAAAACGGTCAACTTTTAAATTATTATTTATTTTATTTTTTTTACGTTTTAAATTGATTTTTTTTGTGGTGGTGGTGGTAAAGGTGAATTTTCAGCCCCATTTCTTCATTCTCCACAATCATATGATCCTTCACAATTGATTATTATAATATGCTGATTTGCATCTGAAGAAACCTTTATTATTAGAATCATGCAAATTTTAATTACAAACGTTGGTATAATTTTGTGAGAATGGGGAGAAAATGATTATTAATCTACCTTGACTTGGAACCTGATATTTTATGGATCACAACTTTAAATTACATTTACGTGTCTCCTTTGTTTTTGATAAAAAAAAAATGTTTACAAGCTGTCAAAATGATTCCTGTTAACACTAAGAATTTCTACAAATTATGCATTGTGTGCTTGCCGGTGATGTCATTTGTAAAGATGCACTACATTCCTACACACATTCAGAATTTTGGGTGTCAAGCACTCTTTGTGTGCCAATATTTACCCTATTAAATGCATACGTGTAACATCACAGTATTCACAAATCTAATTTTCAGTAAAATATTGTGTTCTAACCAGGCACTTTGTCATCATTCCCCACCCCTCTTAAATGTTGTAGTTTAAGCTTTTAACTGAAGACGTTTTGATAACCATGGTGTGTAGCTTGTTTTTTGTAAGGCAGTCACATTGTCTAAATGTCTTTTGATTTATTTGTAACTTTTTTTTCCTCACAGAACAATGGAAACCAATCAACCCAGAGGAGAAGAAACGATATGATCGAGAGTTCCTGCTTGGCTTTCAGTTCATTAGTGCAAGCATGCACAAGCCAGAGGGTTTGCCACACATCAGTGATGTTGTCTTGGACAAGGTGAATCTTGCATCTGGACCCATCAGATTTATCCTGTGCTGTTTATTTCTTAATTACATTTCACTCACTTGTTGTTTGCATAACAGGCAAATAAAACCCCTTTGCGGCCCTTGGACCCCAGGAGCCTGATGAACTGTGGGCCTGATTTCACACCTTCATATGCTAACTTGGGTCGGCAGTCATCCGGAGGAGGAGGGCGAGGACCGGTCAGTTCACTTTTTTTAGTCTTAGGATTTCAATAGTTAAAATAATTACTCTGTGTTGAGGTCAGTCATTTATGTTTCCTCTCAGTCTGCACGGCGCCCTCAGCCGGGTCGAGGCAAAGACCAAATCAGTCGCAACCCCAAGATCATCACCAGCGTGTCTCTCAAAGATGACGTTGAGCTCAACCAGGCTAAGAACGCCTGGACACCCTCGGTCAAGAAGCAGGTACGAAGTCGTGGAGAAGAGGAGGAGGAGGATGATGATGCAGAAGCCGCTAAAACAAAGGAGCTGTTCCGCCGTGTGCGCAGTGTCCTGAACAAGCTCACACCACAGATGTTCCAGCAGCTGATGAAGCAGGTGACCGAGCTCGCCATAGACACCGAAGAGAGGCTCAAGGGTGTCATTGACCTTATCTTTGAGAAAGCCATCTCTGAACCCAACTTCTCTGTAGCTTATGCCAACATGTGCCGCTGCCTTATGGGGGTAAGTAACTTTTTATTCTACATGTTTGCTTGTGTCTGTTGCTCCATTGACCTGTTTTGTGCCACTGATCTGTTGTCATGGTATTGAGGATCTGAAGAGCTTATGGTTGTCATTAATGGACTAGTTTCATAAATAGCGGTGAATGTAGACTAATATGTAAAGATGTAAGAATGTAAAGACTTCATAGGATAATCCACTCAAAAAAAATCATATTCATAAGAATGTCTTTCATTTTTAAATCACACAAATACAATTTTATTAATAATTACTGAGTTTTTTGGTTTCTCTAAGCCATCAAAACATACACTTCAAGAAGTTTTTAAAAGAAACCTAAATGGATTAAGCTGTCTTTTGGGAAACCTTATTTAATGAGTAGATTAATTCTTATTTCTGTAAAAATCAATGCACCTACACAAAGATCATCAAATTTCATCAATTGAAGTTTAGCTGTACTTCAGGAACAAGAGTAAACTTCACTGGTTCACATTTGAGCTTCTGTTTGTAGTTTTAGCCTGTTAAAAACTTGGTGTAACGGATCACAGTTGATCTGTGATTCATACAGATCACAACTTGCGGTTCGGAACACACGTGACCTGCAGATAAATATATATTTTTTTATTGTAGATTAATCCTAAATTTGTAACGATCACAGAGACATCGCTTCTTGTCATTCAAATCACATTGTATGAAGCATTTAGGCTTTCCTGTAAAATATATAATGATGACGGAAGAAGTTGTTGTGGTAGGTTATTCAGGATGTGGTGGGTTTGATTAAAGGTGTTTTCTGTCACTGCTGTTTAGCCTGCAATAATGCATTGTGTAACCTACACGATTAATCATTAAAAACCTAGATCTCAACAACCACGCAACAAATTATAAATGATTGTGATTTGCATATGTTTATTAATCCTTCCAATCACTGCATTCCAATCTAAAAACGCAAAAATGAAGAGATTTGTCTTTAGTCTTTTGAGTTTATGAAGTTACAAACAGTGAAATAACAGAGGTACTAGGGATAACAGTTTATAGTTTAAATAAAACCCATTGATGTTTATGGTAAAGATTAATCATGGTCAGATGCATTTAACTTGGCGCTCAAATGAAAGTTGTAGGCAGCAATTACATTATTTAAACAAGAGGTGGCGACAACCAGCCATGAAAAATATGCCACTGAATAATTAAAAAAATGACACATCTAGCAATGAAACAAAGTTTTATGAGTGAATAACTAAATCATTTATTGAAAATGAGACTAAAAATAAACATGGGTTGTACAAATTATGATGTTAGATTTCTATGTTTAGCATCATCAGCAACAGTAGTTGTAACAGGGAATTTTTTACAGTATCATATATTACAATTAATTTTTATTCAGCTGATTAAATCTTCATTTTATTTGTTATAAAATTACAGGCTCTAAGATCTCTTTGTTAAAACCAAAAGTGTCTTGCAGTGCTGTTTTTGTAATAAATGGAAAGCAATTTACATTTGTCTCCTCCTGTTTTTGGCTAATATGAAAAATGGTCCGATCTGTGACTAAAAAACCATTATGTTATCCGAACCATGAGATTTGTGATCCATTACACCACTATTAAATACTGTTTTAAAAATGTGACCTTGCTTGTTAATAGTTCAAATAATTGTGTTTCAGCTTAAAGTCCCGACTTCAGACAAACCGGGAGTCACTGTGAATTTCCGCAAACTGCTACTCAATCGCTGTCAGAAGGAGTTTGAAAAGGACAAGGATGATGACGAGATCTTTGAGCAGAAACAGAAGGAGCTGGATGCTGCCACTGAGGTGAAGCCTCAACACTTTCATTCTGTAGTGAATGAAATGGTTCTGCTGAAATGAGAACAATTTTTATTTTTTGCCATAGGAAGAGGAGCGTCAGCGCCTGAATGACGAGCTTCAAGATGCCAAGGACAAAGCACGCAAACGGTCACTGGGAAACATCAAGTTCATCGGCGAGCTGTTCAAGCTGAAAATGCTGACAGAGCCCATCATGCATGACTGCATTGTGAAGCTCTTGAAGAACCACGATGAGGACAGCTTAGAGTGCCTTTGCCGGCTGCTGTCCACCATAGGCAAAGACTTAGACTTTGAAAAGGCCAAGGTACTAACTTAGTTTTACCTTCTGCCAAACTTTCATATGCTGCCAAACTTTCATATGCTTTCATATGCAAAGTTATATGCTTCATTCTGTTATAATCCGATTTCCCGTTTGCTCTGTGAATAACATTTCTGACCATCATTTAGCTTAGCACCTTCTGGTTTTGCTTTGTTTGCTTTGCTTCAGTTTTTGCTTTGTTTTGCTCCGATTTATTGTTGGCTTCTTGTTTGCAGCCTCGTATGGATCAGTACTTCCACCAGATGGAGAAGATCATTAAAGAGAGGAAAACATCATCTAGAATACGTTTCATGCTTCAGGATGTTTTGGACTTGCGAAAGGTAACAATCTGCTCGGTTTAAACTAATTAATTGAGTCACGTGTGCAGTATGTCATGCTTTACATCTTCACTTTTAACTGTATTCAAATGTTCTCTGTCTCACAGAACAACTGGGTGCCCAGGAGAGGAGATCAGGGTCCTAAGACCATTGACCAGATCCATAAAGAAGCAGAGTTGGAGGAACACAGAGAGCAAATCAAAGTCCAGCAGCAGCTGCTGTCTAAGAAAGACTCTAGTCAGGGTCGAGGGGGGCGTGGTGGGCCACACTCTTCTGGGGGCCGCGGGAGCCAGACCCAGGATGAGGGATGGAACATAGTGCCTATTACCACTAAGAGCAGACCGATTGACACCAGTCGCCTCAGCAAAATTACCAAGGTAAACATTAGTGGCTTACTGTAATATCTGATATTTCTTAAGTCTGATTTATACTTTTGCATCGAGTGATTGGTGGAATCCACTGTGCATTCCTTGCATGTAGCCGATGTCATTGTGGACATTTATGTGTCAAGGTTTTTTGCCTTTTTTTGGGTTTTATGCTGGGAATGTGTGCGATGCTACGGTAGGAGCAGCTCAAACTCGTTTATTCGAGAAAGAAATGGGCAGGAACTGGTGAACATTCAACAGCTGTTACTCTTTATAGGGCACTCATTGAAATACTTAGGAAAAACCTGATGAGTGTTACTAGAGATTATTACAAGACTTTTGACATTATGAATTAATGAACATTATATTGAAACTAATGTCAATACAGTTGCCATATATTGTTCTTCGCCATAAAGTAATCTCAAAACTAAAATATCTGTCATCTCCGTGACAGTTGACAATTGTTGACGACACTCGCGCCACTGCTCTCACATGACTCACTTCAACATGAAGTTGCATTTCTTACATTAGTGCTGCTCTTCAGGTTATACGACATGGGTATGCGAAACGAGATGCCATGCCTACTGTGTGTACTTGATGCAGATGCATATATTGGTCTTTAGACACTTGAATTTCAGTTATAATTAGATGCCCCCTATTCACACTTGCGCTGTCTTGTCTGCAGCCTGGTGATTTCAACAACCAGTTGCTGGCCCCAGGAGGCAAGGGCTCGTGGGGTAGTTGGGGTAAAGGGAGCAGTGGAGGCACGGGAGCCAAGTCCACTGGAGAACAAGGTAAGCTTTCGCCCAAGCCTTATTTAATTTAGACCCACACAACTGAGAGAAGCTCAGATCTTTATTCATGAAATATTTTTTTTCTTTTGGCTGCTCTCCAAAACATTTTGTACATGTCTGTGGATAAAAAGAAAGCTACATTATTGCCATGTTGGAAATTACCTCACATTCCCTCCTCACTCAACTTGATTTTAAATGTGTGCAATTGGCATTATTTGCATTATATTAAATAAAGTATACTATTAACTAAGTAAAAAAAAGTAAAAAAAAATTTTTTTCATTTTAATCAAATATAAATTTAAAAAAATTGATATAGTGAATTTTGTGACCATGTCCATGCAGTATCAATAATTTGACAATATACAGTGCCTGAGGGCCATTAATCTAGAAACCAGGATTATTGAAATTATCTTGACCTATTCATCATACAAAACACAACATTGTAGAAACGACCTTAAGCAACCTTAACAGCAGTCTAGCAACCACCCACCCAAAAAACTTTAGTGTAAGTTTCCCCATAGGCAAGCATTACTTTCAGAAAATGTAAACATCTAGTTCTCTGTGTATTTTATAGTAAATGCAAGTCTAATGCTGTGCTCTTATCTGATGCAGACCAGGGACGACCTGCCACAAGCACACTCAACCGATTCTCTGCACTGCAGCAGTCTGGACCACCTTCATCATCCTCATCCTCACTGGACTCTGATCGTAGAGTGCCTCAAAGGTATATCAAGTGCCCTTTTTTGGTTTAGGCCCAATTCTATTTTGGTACCCCTTCCCCTTGGCACTTACAACCGAGGGTTAAGGGGAAGGGCTTCAAAATTTACCCCTAAGAATTGGGACAGAACTTCAACACCTGCACACGTCATCATACGTCATTGCAATCTCTTGCTTCTTATGAGATCAGACGATGGCGACTGCTGTAGTTATTCCAGTTGTGTTATTTTTTGGTATTTCTCTTGAGGAAATCACTGAAGGGATATATTATGTTATCATAACGATCTAATGTGGCAATAAGATCGTAACTGTACTGTGTATTTACACAGTGGCCGTATTCATCTATGTAAACAGTCGAAAACAACATTAACATTATAGCAGACACTGTAAAAAGCTCATTCTCAGCCCCCAGACTTTTCTGACAGGGTATTCGAGTGTCAGAATGTTGTGGAACTGCTGTACAGGAGTTATGATTATGGATTATAGATCGCAAAATTTAGCGGCTTTTTTTTTTCTTTCTTTCTTTTTTTTTTTTTTAAAAGCATGACTGTAAAACACGAACGCAGTTATGAATATATTAAAACATATGTTTGTTTGTTGTAAAGATTCGTAATATTGACAAAAAATATTAATTATTGGATCTCCTTACTTCCGGGTTCAGCAATACTGCCGTTGTGGCAGGTGTATTCTGGGAAACTTCTTACCAATTCATTTCAAGTGTGCTCCTAAGTAATCTTTGTTCAAAGGGGTGTATACCCCTTGCCCTTAGCTCTACCCCATCAAGCTAAAGAGAATTGGGACACCACTAGCCCTTGATGGGAATGCGCAAAACGAGGGGTAGGGGGAAGGGGAAGGGCTAAGGGGTAGAATTGGTATTGGGCCTTAGTCTTTCAAATAAGCACTCCCAAATCAACGATGAATTGTAATAATTTGAATTTAATCTAATCATGGTAATCCTCTTTGTAGAAACAGCTCTAGCAGGGACCGTAGTGATAGAGATCGTGGTGACCGAGATCGATTTGACCGATTTGATAGACGGGATGACCGGGAGCGAGGCATAGACAGACCACTTCAGGCCATCACCAAACGCAGCTTCAGCCGAGAAAGTGAAGAGCGCAGAGGCGGTGATAACCGTGGACCACCAGATTCTGTACGCCGTGTGTCTAGCATGACTGACAACCGTGACCGAGGAAGTCGAGACCGTGATAGAAGCAAAGAAACTGGTGAGACTCGAACGCATGTTCAAATCTGCTTCAGCAGCACAGATCTTTGAGCTGATGATTCACTAATTGATCCCCTTACTTTGCTTTTTCAGTGAAGCCAATGGCAGCTCCTGCTCCTCCTCCACCTGCTCCAGTCAAACCAGCCATGAGCGAAGAAGACCTGGACAAGAAGTCCAAATCTATCATTGAAGAGTATCTCCACATCAATGACCTGAAGGTTTGTATGTCCACTTGTTTCGCCCTACTGTTAAAGTCAGCTCCACTGATGACCTGCATTAAGAGCCACGTGTCTGGGCCACTGATCTACACTGATGGGATTGAGGAACTGAGGAGCCGTTGTGTACAAATATCAAATTTTGCTCCCATTCTAAATGCTGTGCAGATCTCTTCCACTAACCCCCTTCTCATTTCTGTGTTTGCAGGAGGCCGTGCAGTGTGTGCAGGAGTTAAACAGTGTTTCTCTGTTGTTCGTGTTTGTACGGAATGGTGTGGAGGCCACGCTGGAGCGCAGCACTATCGCTAGAGAGCACATCGGCCTGCTGTTTCAGAAGCTTGTTAGTGCTAAAATACTGCTTCCAGAGCAGTACTACAAGGGGTGAGTTCATACCCAGTCATTGCTTATTACTCTGAGTAGGGCTGCACAATATTGGGGAAAAACAGATATTGAGATTTTATTTTTGTTTGTTTTTATTGATGGCGATATGGAATATTTTATCAGGTGACTGAAATAGTTCTATTTGGAAAGAATTCAACATTTTAGTGATTAGGAAGATTTTGTAGGGTTAGTGACTCCACATAAAATATTATAAATAACAAGCATAGGTAAATACAACAAAGTGAAGATACAAATGAAATAAACCAGTGTTTTCTGGAGAGTCCTAACAGTGTTCAGGGACAGAAATTAAATTCTCTAATGCAAAATAACGCCGTATGGTTTTCATCATATAAATAATTTGATAACATTAATCCTTAAAGCTGCACATGTTATAATTTATATATATATTTATATATATATATATATATATATATATATATATATATATATAT
>CAIGQZ010001336.1:33164173-33183126 GCA_903798205.1 Danio tinwini
ATATATATTTATTTATATTTATTTATTTATTTATTTATTTATTTATTTATTTATATCAGATATATTGTGCAGCCATAAGTCTCTGCAATAATGACTAGGATGCGCATAAAGAACACCTGTTCCACTGATGATCTCTGTTTTGTGCCACATGTCTGGGCCACTGACCTATACTTAGTTTTTCATGCATGTTTTAGTCTGTCAAATGTGTAAAATACCCATTATTTGTTGCAAACTTGATTTGTTATTGGTCCGTTACAATATTAAATTAAAGTTGTGCTCGTTTTTTAAGTTACAACTGGAGCAGATATAAACATCTTAATTTTACATTACTGGCAAATCTGTGTGTTTTTGGTCAGAAATTATGGTAATTGTTCTCTGTTAAGTTCATTTGCCTTTTTTTTTTAATACAGTTTTGGCATGCATTTTGTTAAATGTTTTTTTTTTTTTTACAAGAAAAGTATAAGGAATTATTTTGACAGCATAATGTCACCACTTTACTATTTTTCTAGAGTTTTGTACAATTAAATGCAGATGGAAATATGCATAAGGACATACACAGGTTCTTTATTAAAACTAGCTGTTAAAGTTACAGCAATGACTGATTTCTAAAGGGAATTTGCTGCAGTTTCTTGCATTAAATCTTTCATAATAAATGATCCAACATTTGTTTTTAGTTTTTAACAACTACGTTTATGGTTGCTACGCTTAACTGATTTGTGTTGTAATTTTTCATCTAAACATCATTTTAGTATTTGCATTCAAATTTTATGTTTCAGCATAATTCAAGCCAACAAAAAATTTTCATTATTTCACCAGTTTAAATGTTTTGCATGTTGCTGTATGCTAATGTTTGGATGTTGAATTTTCCTCACTCCAGACTGCAGGAGATTCTGGAGATCGCAGATGACATGGCCATTGACATTCCCCACATTTGGCTTTACTTGGCTGAGATCATCACACCCATGCTGCAGGAGGGAGGCATCCCTATGGGCCAGCTCTTCAGGTTAGACACTTAATCTCTAAATCTGGAATTTTACAAAGACTAAATCATCAAGGTAAATTCATTGTATAGACCTAAATCCCGTTTGACCTTTTCAAATGTTTTGGTTGACAGGGAAGTGTCCAAACCTCTTCTGCCTATGGGCAAAGCTGCCATCCTGCTTGTTGACGTTCTTAACCTTCTCTGCAAAGGACTGGTGAGAATCACACTGGCAAAAGCTGAGTTACTTGCGATCAATGCAGTTTAGGAAATATATGCATGTCTTTTTATTATATTCCAGAGTCACAAAAAAGCTGGAGCCATGTGGCTGGAGGCTGGACTCAGCTGGAAAGACTTTCTGCCTGAAGAGGAGGATGTCAATAAGTTTGTTACAGAACAGGTGCTTAAAGCTGAACATAGTAAAATATTAAAGTTGTAAATTCTATATAGGTTTCATTAATGTTTAATGTTTTATTTTGAATGAGTAATTTGATAAATCACTTGCACAGACTGTTTTATTTAATTACTGAAAAAATCTGCGTTTTTATTTATTTTTTTTATCTTGAACCAATTATTTAGTGATCAAATACATTTTAATGGTTGCTAGTCACTATTTGTGCAATAATGTAATAGCTACAATCTTCTTTTAAAGTTTAAAATGGTCATTTCAATTGTTAAATTGAGTACTTCTAGAACAATTTGAATACATGTAACAATGAAGTAAAAGTTTTGGCTGAAACGACTGAAACAGTTTCATAATACACAACATGCACAATAACTGCTCTCTCTGGTCATTGGTAGATTTAAATGTACTACTGTCATCATCAGCAGTTTAATGCTAATTGTGATCATTTAGGATTACAATGATGTAGCCATTTATATTGAGATTGCAATCAAAAATGAAAATGTGTTGAAAAAGTTGTTTCAAACCTTTCAGTTTCTTATTTTTATTTTTTTGTTTGAACACAAAATATAATTTGAAGAAAGCTGAAAACCTGTAACCATTGACCTCCATAGTATGAAAAACAAATATTATGGAAGTCAATAGTTACAGGTTCTCAGGGTTTTTTTTCCATTTGAAATATCTTGTTTAACAGAAAAAAACAAATATTTAAAACCAGTGATGGGTGACAGAATTTGTATTTTTTGGTGACCTATGCCTTTAATTGTGTCTTCAAAATAATAGTATTGAACATTAATATGCTTAAACCTGTTCATGTTTTGCAAACATGTCTCCCCAATATTCAGCTGTTAATCTTTTGTACTTGCTAGAAATAGATTTAAAATGGATTCATTACACTTAATTATACTTTGCAAAAACATTTTTGTGCATATGTATGCTGATAGAGTATATATGTTCAAGCATAATACAAACAGCAGTGTATAAATATCTTCCTGAGCCTGAAGGTCATAAAGATGATGTATTTTCAGAAAATGGAGTTCACACTGGGCGAGGAGTCTGAGAAGCCCAGCAAGAAAGAGCTGACTGCTGAGGAGCTGAGTAAACATTTGGACAGGTTGTTACAAGAAAAAGCCAACAACCAGAGGATCTATGACTGGGTAGAGGTGAGAGCTTGTGCTTTGGCTAAGATTCAAGGCTCCTCAGTCAGACATTAAGGCATTGCAGCGATCTGCATTATGGGTGTAGTAGTATGCGCATGGGACACTGACTGCCGTTTTTCTTTTTATAAAGGCCAATCTGGATGAGCAGAAGATGGGCTCCAGTCAGTTTGTGCGGGCACTGATGATGTCAGTGTGCCAGTCTGCCATTATATGTGGGTGAATTCATTACATGCTGTTGACTTTAGTTTGACTTTAGACCTGATCTTACTCTGGCCTGTGCTTGATGTTAATTGTGCGCATTAATGAACCATTATAGGTGAGAACCCTTACCGTGTGGATGTGGAGCAGATTACCCAGAGGGCAAAGCTGCTGCAGAAGTACCTTTCTGATGAACAGAAGGAGCTACATGCACTCTACGCTCTCCAGGCTCTCATGGTGCAGATGGAGCAGCCGGCCAGTGAGTGGCGCTTTTGTTTTTATAATCTTCATTTGAAATCACATAAACCGATGATATTGCACTAGGCTGGTATTACTATCTATCTATCTGTCTATCTATCTATCTATTTAGCTAGCTAGCTATCTATCTAGCTATCTATCTAGCTATCTAGCTATCTATCTATCGTGTGTGTGTGTGTATATATATATATATATATATATATATATATATTTTTTTTTTTTTTTTACTTTAACCAGTTGTTAATTTACAAGATTTAAAATGATAAAATAAAGGAATTATAGAGCTTTGTTTTTAATGTACATCAGAATGTTGACATAGGCTTTTTAAGGAGCACAATGCAGCACTAGTTCTTAAATATTTTCCAACTATATTTTTTGGGTAATTTAAAAATATATATATTTTTTGTCCGTAGTTATTTGAAACTGATAATTTACTTTTAAAATAAAGCTTCCTGTTTTTTGTTAACCGAGTATAAACGCTATACATTTTTAAAATAATTTTAAAAGTATATCTTTTTTAACCTAAATGTCAGCATTGTGTCCAGTCTAATATGCTGATATTGTCCTTATGAAACATTTGTGTAGAATTTTCAAGAAACTTTTGCATTAGTTTGACATCTTTTGTAACATTTTAAATTAAAGATGTCAGAAGTACAGACTTTGGGACCGATTAGTACTGTAATTTCAAAACCTCTATTTCCACATTATATTTGAGCACTGTTGATTTGCTATTGTGTTCACATGCTCAACGGAAGTGACTGATTGGCTTCAGTGATCATCACTTTACACCCTTTAGAGTGCTTGCACAGATACACAGACACTTAAGCATTTGAATGCTGTGTCTATCAGAAGATCTGTCTATGACAGGGATGGGCATACTCTGTTATGGATTGCCAGTGTCCTGCAGAGTTTTGCTTTAACACTAATCACTAGAAAGCTATAGGCAGGTGTGTTCGATTATGGTTTGAGCTAAACTCTGCTGGGACACTGGCCCTCCAGGATCGAGTTTGTCTATCTCTGGTCTATGAGCAGATATACGAGCAATCTGCTGACAAATCAGCCTTTGAGGGCATACTCTCACTAGGCATGGTTGCCTTGAACCGTGCCGAAGCGTGCTTGTCCCCTCACCCCTGACGGCCTGCATTCACATTGCATCTTTACCTTGTGAACCTGAGCACGATTGTCATCGATGATGCAACTGTTTAGTTTAGCAGGAAGAGAAGCGCTCTTGCTCAGCACAGTGAAGATTCAGTTTATTGTTTTAGTCGTTTGGGATTCAGTGACATGCAGTCAAATATTTTATAACAGATCCACAACTTTTGATGCTCATAATTTATCTCAAAAGTCATCGTGCTGCAGGTATTAGGAAGTTTGCTGAAGGTGCAGCTGTTGTGCAGCGAGGGGTTTGCATCTTTAATAAACTACATCAGTTTGCGATCGTTGAAAAGCAAGAATGCTTTTCCATATAAATCCATATGAAACAGTCCCTAAAAAATTGCGTTATGAGTTTCAGGCCCAGGCATGCTTTGCACTCACAATACTGGCGTACCCTGACAAAGCCTAACCGAAGCGTGCTCTGGCACACCTCTTTCAACTGGGCCAGGGCCAGCCAACTGAACCGCACCTGGGCTCGATTCAGAGCACTCACACTTGTCAAACGAACCGGAAAACATGCCTGGGCATGGTTCAGATAGCATAGTGTGAGTGCACCCATAGATGTGGCTTTTAAACCCTGTTTTGTGTATTTGTCTTATAGTTGTGTGAAGCCATGATCATTAGAGCCAATCACGGTAATTTGAGGAGTGCTTGAACACAATGGCCAATCAGAAGTATTATATTTCACTCAACAGTGCTGTGGTTGCTAGTGGAAGTGCTTGTATAGTACAGAAGTTGGTGTTTATGACGTCCCTATTGTAAATGTAAAGGATAAAATGAACCCATACTGAATGAAAACATTTAAACATGAATTTGTTTTTTTTTTAAATAACTATTGATGAAAGTGTAGCTGAACAGCTTCATTTCTGTGTGCCCCAGATTTACTGCGCATGTTTTTCGATGCGCTGTACGACGAGGACGTGATCAAAGAGGAAGCCTTCTACAAATGGGAATCCAGCAAAGACCTGGCGGAGCAGCAGGGCAAAGGCGTTGCTCTCAAGTCCGTCACTGCCTTCTTCACATGGTTACGGGAGGCCGAGTCCGAATCCGACAACAGCTAATCCTGAACTTTGCTCGCCCAGGTAGCAGCGCAGTGAGAGAGGGCGGGAAAAAAAGAAAGAAAAAGAAAAAGCGCTGCCGGGAACTAAAAGGCGAGGATTTCTGACAACCAAGTTGAACTGGATCCTCACCAAGCCAATCTTATCTGTTCAGGGTGGCTCCTGACAGATATAAACTACAATCATTTCTCAGTCATTTCTTTTGCTCTCTATATCTCTTGTGGCAAATGTCCACCTAAAACAATAAATAATAATAATAATAATACAAAAAAAAAAGATCTTCAGGACTGCTTAAACGTGTTAACAAGTCATCTTCATTTTTATTTTTATGAGAGAAAAAAAAAACCTTTGGGGGAAAAGTACAAACCAACGCTGCTCTTACATGTTAATATAGATTTATATGCAACGTGGGATCTAACAGGACGTCCTGTATCATGTGGAGAAGGCGTGATGGGGATCATGTCCTGTAGGTTTGTAACGTCTGATCAAACGCGGAGCTCCTACAGACGTTTCTCTTCTTTAATGTGTGCGTGTGAGAGGACTGATGTTTTTAAAGCCGCAATGATAAAGGTATACGAGCGTAGCATCTGATGAATTCTCAAAGTAACGGATGAGATTTGACTAGCGTTTGTATTTTGCGCTTTTAATGCTTCCTGTATCCTTTAGTTGCGGGGGTGAACTGGTGTCGAACTTTAGGATGAGGTTCTCGGATGGACTTTTTTTGACCTTAGTGCTGCTGGATGACGAGGGTCCAACATGCTTCCTAATAAGCCATCCATGTCCTGCTTCCTACCCCACACTTTTGCGTCTTACCTCTCTCTTGAAGAACTGATGGGCGACTTCAGCCCCACTTGAGCAAGCCTGCGGTGGAATTTTAAAGAGAAATCATTAAAACTTGAAGCATATAGAAAAATCAACTTAATGAAATGACAGTAATGATCCTAAAGCCTTTTCTACTTGTAGAGTGGAAACACATTTCAGGAGCGTTCTGTACATACTTATGGAAATGTTTTTGGTTTTCTTTTTTTGCTTATTTTCAGATGATTAAAAGTTAAGAATCTGATGTAATGCCATTTATTTTTCCCCCAACAGAAATGGCAGTTTCCCTGTATTTAAGATTTGTTTTCTTCCAGATGGTAAGAGGTGCTTACAGTGATCCGTTGATTTAGTTTTATTGAAAGAAATTGTGTAAATATGTTTTTCCTTTTTTTTGCTCTCTTTATTATTTAAGGAATTAAATGCTTTTCGCATCAAACTGGAAACATTGGAGAGATGAAACATTGCAAATAAAAGATTATCAAGTTGCTAAGTGTGTTTTGGGAATGTGGGTTTTGGATGGAGTATATTAAATTATTATTTTTTTTGGTTGAAAGTGTTTTGTTGAAATGCAGCTGGTGCTTTCATGATGCAGTCAGCCTTATTTCCAGGAGAGGGAGTGATTTTTGCTTAAATGTGACAGGATTATTCTCCTTGCCTGATTTGCAATGTGTATATCTTTTTATACATTTGAAATCATTTTTATGTTTGACTGAAGAGCAGCTCACGTGTCAGGGTCTACTTAAGTGTACAATATGTAGTTTTTTATATATGACAGGATATATGCAGGAATCTTAAAGGTAATTTCAATAGCTTTTTAGGACTTTTTAAAAAGCTTCTCAGAATATTTTAAGACCTCGTCGCCACTTCAAGTTCTAATCAGTATCAAATCTTTAACTTGATAAACAGTTGTAGTTAAATCAATGGAGCACAACCATGCAACAGAACTCAGATAAGCTCAGAAGAAACAAAGCTTGAAATAATTATGCGATTGTTTTCAGCGACAGGCTTCAGCCACTGTTTAAACCTTTAAACTTGTTTTTATCCAACCAAGAGTACGCTAATGTACATTTTCCCGTTTAGCCATCTGTTTTGCTACATTTGGAGAGTGTCATCACATTCCTGCTTTAGCTGCAAATTACATGACATCACTCTGACTGGAGCTTGGCCGGACATACCCCGGCCCGAACCAATCGTGTGGATTAAGCACACCATTGCTAATTGAAAGAAAATAAATATATTTATTTTCGGAGTCAAACACTTTCGACAATGCTCGAACAAAATGTAAGACCTTGTAAAAACTACTAAAAAGACTAATACTTTTTAAGGGCTTTAATTTTCTCATAATTGATTTTTCAACTTTTAATACTTAAGACCCCGCGGACACCCTGTATAATTGGAGTGTGCAGTTTTGGCCAGAACTGTAAACATTAGACATTTTAGGTTCATTTGATGTGTAGAGAAATTAAAAAATGTCCTACTTGGAGTGTTTTGGTAACCCTGCTAAAATAAGCTGAAAATTAAACCTTCAAGTCACAAAAATAAATGTATAAACAGTCAAGCCTGAAATGATTCATACTCCTGGTAAATTCTAACTTAGTTTTTCAGGGTTCCCAAGCTTTTTGAAAGCACTTGAATTTCAGACAAATGAATTCAAGGCCTGGAAAGTACTTGAAAGTGAAAGTGCTTAAATGAAATTTGTTTAAGATGTTATTTCAACAGTAGTACTGTTCTAATGTCAAAAACAGAAGAGAAAAAAAAAACTAAATTTATCTTGTGCAAGAACTTTATCAATATTTCAGAAGTCACATTAAAATATTACCAGTATTGGATTCAACAAAGTTTATTAAAATTCTTTTAGCATGTCAGTTTTTGAAAATGACACATTGAAAACAATCATCATTACTCTGATATTTTAATGTCAATAGTGAAGCAAGGATTTCATGTCGTTACATATGCTGGCATAGTGTATTACAAAGATGATTTAACATTAATGGTCCTTTAAAAAGTCCTTAAATCTGCTGTTCATGAAAGAGGGGGAACCCTGATTTTTGTTCAAATGTAAATAAAACTGAGAAATAGTTTTCCACAATGATGGCTCTTGTACATCATCTTACTGTCTTTTGGGAGAGGCCGGTGTTATTTTTTATAATTTCAGTCAGAATTTGTCCGTGGTAGGAAGTATTTCAAGCTTGACTTTGTATGTGTGTGCATATGTGTATTGAATGCTTGACTATTATTTTGTAATGTTTTACAAAATCAGGCCAATAGCCAGCCTATTGAAAATGGTGGTTCTTTTTTGCAGTGGATCTTTAATGTTTCTCTCCTAAATTTCTAGTAAATTGAGGATCAAATATGGCATTTTAGTGACATTTGAGCACTAATATTTGCTGGACTAGCTTGACGGATGGTGATCATAACCACACTTTTTGAGTCTTTTAAACCACCCACCCCCCTCTGGCTATGGGCCTCAACATGTTTGCCAACTTCATTTCTCCATTCACTAGGTTTGTACTGGAAAAAACGTAGGAGTCATTCAATACAAGTGTCTTTTGAAAAGTGCTGCTTTTATATGACGATTTGAAGAATTCTGTCACAATGAAAGTGTTAATTGTGTTGAGACCTTGGGACAAAATTTACAATTTTCAAGATAAATATGCTTAGCGGAGCTGGAACTTATTTCATTGCAAGACTTTTTCCTCTCAAGGTCGTGACACTAAGGTTTATTAGAGAAATTATTGCTGCCATTATCGTTTTTATTAGCTTCTGACTGTACATAGTGTTATCAGAGCCTTTCATTATAGGACAGAATTGTCTCTTACTGATGAAACTGGTTTATCACTCATAAAAAACATTTTACGTTTGTGTTTAAAGTCTATACTATATTAGGATGTTAGCTTTTTGGTAATGAAGTGCAGTGTAGAAGTCACATAAACTGTAGATTCCATAAGAACTGACAGGCATACATGATTCAATGTTCTGTCTCCTTATACCCCTAAACTAAAATCTTGCAGGAAGCTTATCTGCATTTTTACCTTTTCAAAGTATGTATTATATGACATTTCAATGTTTACCACACTCTCAGAAATAAAGGTACGCAAGTTGTCACTGGGGTGGTATCTTTTCAAAAGGTACAAATTTATACCTCAAGGGTACATATTGGTATACCTAAAAAGTACAAAAGTGTTCCTCTTAAAATGTGTAGGTACTAATATATACTTCTGAGGTACCAATATGGACCCTTTAATTACAAATGTGTACATTTAAAAAAGGTACCACCCCAGTGACAGCTCACGTACCTTTATTTCTGAGAGTGCAGGGCGGAAATAATTCCCCAATTAGCCAATCTGCGTTTGCTTAAGTCCCTACTGGGATATAGGCCTAGAAACAAGTACACATATACACTTCTTGTCCGAAAAAGTGTCATACATTAATTGTATTGTACTGCGTTATTTATTTTTTTCAAATAACATGGTCGAAATAACTTGCTAAAATAAATAAAATGCAGATTTCTTAACTCTTCTGAAGTAAATAAAAATGCAGGCCTATGTTTGAAAACTTATTTCTCGAATGTTTGAGTGTAATTGTTCTCATTGCCAACAGATGCATATAGTCTCTGAAGGTAGACAGAGATCCTAGTTATTTTAAACCCCGGCCCACCCTTGAGACCAGATTAGTTTATTACGTTTTTCCTATGTACCGCAAACACAGCTGCAGTTCTGGCGTCTGACTGCTGCTGAAATGAAGATCATTTTACTTTCTCTGAATGTGTTTTGAATAAAACAGCAACACGATTGTAGCTTCTCGACCTTGAGATGCTGAGGTTTTAATGGCCTTACATCACACAGGGGAAATTGATGCATCATTGTCTTGAGACAGCAGATACAGGCACAGTATGGGCTGCGTATGAAGGTAACCGTAAATTCCGAATGTTTATAGGTTTAAGAAGCCTAATGAGCTTACTGTTAAGCAGCGGTCTTTACGGGGTGAATAACACGTTTTACATTGTTCTCAGGTGCTACTGATGGCATTATAAGAGCAGATGACGGCCTTAACAGAATAAAAATGTATCGAGAAAAGATTGGCGCGCTGTTAAGTATGGCAAGCGGTTTTAACATGTATTGCTCCACATTTATCGATTTAATGTTTGTTTTAATCACTGTTGTTATCCAGGCGTGGTTTGTATTTTATTAGCTATGTTTCCATCCAAAGATGTGAATTAGATTTACGTGCTTATGGAATATCATGTAAAAACCTTTTGAATAAAGCACTGTTTCCATCCAAAGTTAAACAGAACAAAATGGTCACTTCCTGATCAAATGGCACTATGTCGTTAAGAAAATTTTCATTAAGAAAAATGTAAAAATATGATATCTCTTATATAATAAATTACTTGTGGCTTATGGATGAAGACTAAAAGCAAATGCAGTTATAACAGGGTTTTGAGGCACTTTTGAAAAGACAGCATCTTTAAACAGTTTTGGGTTTAAAATGACCAAAACAGCATTTCAGATGTTTTACAATATGGTCAGTCTACTAGTATGTCCGATAAGGCCATCCCATTGCACTCATTTCTATCATCACTTTGCTTTTTTTTATGTACATGAGGGAATTTTTTTGGTTTTCATTTGAGTTTTTTTTCTTGTCGGATATAAAGGTTATTCTACTCAGTTGTATCTATGTATTATTTTATATGGATTTTCATGAGCATCTTGACGTTTACATTAATATTTTATGCAATATTCCATAATGTGCATAAAAATGGGTGGATGAAAACGTCTGTTGTCTCTCTATTAACTGTTATATTGTCTATAAAGGGTTTGTTTTTAGTTCAGATATCAATTATTCATGCATTTTAGCATGTATTATTATGTTTGTCTTTTGTTCCTATTTGGAAACATTTCATTTGTGTCATCATTTATTTAGAAGTCATGCTTATTTTTTCAATACAAATGCAGATTGTTACTAGCATCTGTTACAATTATATTTGTATTTACTGAATAGAAAGATCAAGTAGACACTGTTGTAATTTTTCATTTTTAGATTTATTAATTTAATTTAACTAAACAATATATATATATAGATAGATAGATAGATAGATAGATAGATAGATAGATAGATAGATAGATAGATAGATAGATAGTCTAGTGAAAACTATAAATGTTATAAGCAATTCCAGCGTTACAGATGTGACATTTGCAGTAAAAACTCAAAGCATAAATTCACAGAGAAAGTATATGTTAACATTATATTAAAACATCTGCTTATATTTTCCAAAACAACTAACCACAGAGTTATGGGAGCAGAAAAATATCAATCTGTGAACCTGTTTTGTGCTTTAAATGAAGAAAAAACATGTTATGGATGTGACCAAAAAAGTCTGCGCGTTTACAGTACACAACACACTTTATAGAAATTCTGTGAATTAAACTCCACAATCCAAAAGAAATAATGCAAATTAAAAGGAGAAGAGTTGGCTCTCTATAAAACAAAATTGTTGTTTTATTTGACATTTTTTGCATTTGAGGAAAAGCTTCCTATATATGACAGATGTGAAATATGCACTCGTGTGACTTTGGTAAATTAAATATAATTGTTTGGAATTGTTTGACAGAGACATTTTTGAGTATTTTTACAGTACTGTAAAATACAAGCCTACACAAAAACTTGGGTTTCGCTATTTTTGCTGAAAACATTATATTTTCATGACAAGGTTGACATTTGCATGGAATTGCTCTTATATTATTGGATATGTTAAGGATATCACAACTACTGAAATCTAAACCTCATATTTCAAATTGCAATTTATTTCACAAATTTGCATAAATGTACATTTTTATTTGCTTCTCCCATTCTACTGATTTTGATTGCTATTTTTTTCCTTTTTTTCATAAAAATTATCCAGGAAGGCTTGGAGGCCTGTTATCTTGTAAAAATAATGATTTCCAAGATGTTAATGTAATAATCTTCAATAATACTATTAAATAATTATTAATAATTCATCTCATGAAAAAACTGTTAACCACAGTCCTGAAGCAGGATCCAATCTGAAAAGACAATGTTATCATAAGCGCTAATTGCTAACAGACCTTATGAACATGAATTGACCATACCCATGTAGCAAAGAATTCTGGCCCGGATTAGGCATAGAGCTGGCACAACAGGCATTCATTCGGCACTGGCATACAGCATGTGGGCCAAACATGGCCCGGGGTTGGCAGAGGTGGCACCGTCTTTAAGGTGACACATAAGATTTGGGCCAGATGTTAAAAATTGATATGTGGGCCATGCAAGTTTGGCCTGTCATGACCCACATTTAAAATACATTAAAATAATTTTTGAGTAAAGAAAAGAATTCTACCATTTAGGTCGCATTGAGAAAAAGCATGCCCATAGTGTGCCTAAAGCGCAATGCTTCATGGGTTTATCAATTTCATTGCAATCATGTCCCAGATATGGTTTATGTTTGGCACTTGTCTGGAAGCCAGAGTTGGTCCAGTCATGTACCGTAATTCACTGCGGCATGTGGCCAAGCAAAACCTGATTTCTGCTGAACTGTCATGTCATTCTTTACTTACTGCTTTTAAGATCTGCTTTGATCTAAGCTGCTAGATTGAGACACACTTTAGAGAGAATTACACAATGGGGCAGAAGCATTACACCAAATCACATTGTGCCATGCCAGGGGCCGTATAAAGCTGCTCAGTGTAGAATTTTACTCAAGTGTCAAAATTCTAAGAATGACTTCATTTTACTTTTATTTCTAGACTTAAGATTAAGTGTGATTTATAAAGGTTTTTAAGTGTTAAGACTTGGTCTCAGCTCCTAAATTATTTAGGAGTGTTTGGGATGTATATTAACCTAGTTAGGAGTAACAAGATGGCAACAGAAAGGAGACCACTCTCCTTTCAAGAACAAAAGAATGTGTTGCAACTATATGATGACAGGGAGTTGCTAAAACGTTTGCTCATGCAGGTATTCTTTTTGTAACCAATCTAATCAGAAATGCAATAACTTCATATGAAACAATGCCATAACTGCAGAAATGAAGGTAAAACCAATTTTTTGGTGACTGGAAAGATGCAGCAGTGCATCGGTGATAACTTAGTCCCATCACAATCCACAGTCAGCAGATTCATAAACAGCACTACAGCAGCACTAACAACACCAAACATAATAAGGCAATTCATTGACTTTTCAAGTGACCTCCAAACTATAAGCAAAAGCAAGCGGCTTTTATGAGGATTGCGGGGTTCCCTGGAGCTTTCCCTTCCCTTGTTGGAGCCATTGATGGCACTCATGTTTGCATCATTGCTCCGACTGTAAATAAGGAGGCATATGTCAGTAGAAAAGGATTCCACAGCATCAATGTTCAAGTTGTGTTTGATGTCAATTACAAGATCCTGGATCTTGTGCCAAAATGGCCAGGGTCAACACATGATGGCCTCACTGGGTTATTTGAACAAAATCATGTTCCCCTGGATGTCATCTAGAAGAACACTTTCCTCCTTGGATCAGTTTGGTTTTCTTTTTGAATTTTTTTTTTTTTTAAACTTTGGCCTTTCTTTTAAATACAGCTGTGAGTGCAGTTTACAATTATGTGATTTATCAGCCTAATGACTTAAGCATCACATTTAGGGCCGGCGCGTCCATAGAGGCGACCTAGGCGGCCACCTAGAGCGGCATAATAATGAGGGCGGCAAACGCGCCCCGCCGCCCAACCCAACGTACTGACTTTCATCCACAACATCAACAGAACACTTGCATAATAGGGGTCTGGCATAATAGTGAGGGCGGCAAACGCTCCCCTGCCAAACCCAACGTACTGACTCATCCGCAACATCAACCCCCCGTCTTCACTTTATGAACTGGTCAGGTTCGTTTTCACTTTCAGGTTGAGGGCGGCGTGCTAGTCCATTGCCTAGAGCGGCAGTTCGGCTTGCTCCGGCCCTGATCACATTTGTCCATGCAATCAATCAGTTTGTGCAAGATTGTGTAAAATGCATGTAGCCTACTTATTTGTATTTTTTTCACATAATGTAAAACTACTTCTTAAAGATATTTTAAATTATTGAATAATTTTATTGTATTAATTCATCAGTGAATAGAGTCGTGCTGCTGTGACTTCATTCTTGCAGGCTACTGATAGGCTAATTCAGAGGTCAAGGGCGGCCATTTTGTGTTTCAATCATTGTAGTCCTTAATTTACAACACTTAAGTCAGAATTTAAGAATCAGTCTCAAATTTTACTGAAAGTGGCTTTAAGAGTCTTTATAAAAGTCTCCTACTCTTAAAAAAGTCCTACTTACTAAGATTTTTTTGACACTTAAGTCAAAGTTTAAAGTTTTTTTAGAAGTTTTATACATACGGCCCCAGGTCTTTAACACTAGAACCACCAACAGCCTTTAAAGGTGCAATAAGTGATTTTCTTCAGAAACATTTTTGTTGTGCTGCAGCAAACAATAAGCAAGCTAAAGCATGGTTAAGTCTCTTCACATTTTAGTAGTAGTCAGATCAGAATTTCCAAAGCAGTTTGTTTTCGGAGGAGGGTTGGTGAGATCGCGAACTGAAGAGTGGGGGTGGGGCTGGGAAAGGCGATCATGGAATTAAAAGTGGGTGAGGCACTTACATTCATTTTGGAATGGCACTTTATATCCCAGACTCAAAAGGGCATGTACACTGCACAGGTTGAGCCCTATGTGTGCACGTGCCTGGTAGTAATGTTTAATGTAAATGATCTAAATGTATTTACACCCCTAAATCAGAAAAGGTTGGGACAGTATGGAAAACGCAAATAAAAAAAGAAAGTAATAATTTCTAAATGTACTTTGACTTGTATTTCATTGCAGACATTACAACAGCACATTATTTAATGTATTCCTGATGATTTTTATTTTATTTATTTATTTTTCAAAATAAACACTCCAATTTTGGTTTTGCAACACATTAAAAAAAAGTTGTGACAGGAGCAATTTAGGGCTAGTGATCTGATAAATGGGTTAAATAACAATGTGATTTGAATCGTCCATGAAAGGTCTAATCCTGCCAATAAAAAATACTTCAGAAATTTATTGAAATGCTTAATACAATATTTCTCAAAGAAAGATAGGAAGACATTGGAATATTTCACCTTTAACAGTATGTAAGCCTTGCTCAGTGTGCCCCGTGCTCCAGCTCGCTCATCTGAAGTGCACAATACAGCCGTGACACTCCGTCTACCTCAACCCCACGTGTTCTTTTGTCCAGGCCCAGCGCACCTAGGACGCGGTGTGCCCAGGGGTCGTTCATGCAGACTCCCGGCTACCACGGCCCCTGTGTGCAGCCGCGTAGGGTGGTCAGGAAGCCCCGGGGCAGAGAGTCTCCTCCTCCCATGTTCGAGATCTCCATGGTTAGACGGGTCACGATGTGGCTATCATCGGTGACTCCATCGTCCGCCACGTCCATTCCTGCTTCCACTTCAGGTAATAAAGTACGCACATTTTGCTTTCCTGGTGCTCGCGTTAAGAATATTTCTACACAGATTCCGAGTATCCTGAGTGCTGGCGAGAGCCTCGGTGCCATTGTCCTACACGTGGGGACGAACGACACTGGGCTCCGCCAGTTGGAGATCCTAAAGAGGGACTTAAGGAGCCTGATCGAGACAGTTCGACGCACCTCACCCGCCACGCAGATCATCGTTTCTGGACCGCTTCCTACCTACCGCAGAGGAAATGAAAGGTTCAGTAGACTTTTTTGCTCTGAATGAATGGCTACTAACATGGTGTAATGAACAGAAACTGCTCTTTGCCAATAACTGGAATCTTTTCCGGGAGCGTCCTAAGCTTTTCCGTGCTGACGGGCTGCACCCTAGTTGAGCTGGAGCTAAACTGCTGTTAGACAACATCTCTAAGATGCTTCGTTCTGTCTGACTATTAAGTAAAAATTCACAAAATTCACATTTTATCCATATAGACTCTTGTTCGTCCCATTTAAATTATAGTAACACATGTCTAGCAACCCCCAAACTGGTCTGTTCCTCGTGTTATTAGATCAACAATTAAACGTACTGTGTGCTCTAGAAAAAATCTATTAAGAATAAAAGCTGAAAATCCAATAAAAAGTGATAATACAAACTTCGTAAAGCTTGGTCTCCTAAACATCAGGTCACTTGCACCTAAAACACTTATCATAAATGAAATAATAACAGATAACAATCTTAATGCACTCTGTCTCACTGAAACCTGGCTGAAACAATAATGACTATATTAGCTTAAATGAAGCAACTCCTCCAGGATTTTCATATAAGCATGAGGCTCTGCACAAGACGTTTGGCCATAGGAGAAATGGTCGTGCCCAACTGAGCCTGGTTTCTCTCAAGGTTTTTTAAATTCTTCACTTTCGCCAATTGGTGAAGTTTTTTCCTCGCCTCTGTCGCCACTGGCTTGCATCGTTCGGGATCTGTAGAGCTGCGTATAGATGGAATTGCCCTTTAGTGTTTGGACTCTCAGTAGTAATTATTAACCCACACTGACCTGAGCTAAACTGAACTGAACTTAAACACTGAAAACTGAACTGACACTGTTTCAATTCACTATAAACTTCCATGTGAAGCTGCTTTGACACAATCTACATTGTATAAGCGCTATACAAATAAAGATGAATTGAATTGAATTGAATGTAACAGGACACAAGCCTAAGCTGATCAACCGTGATCTCCGATCTCTCAGGCAGCACTGCATCAAGAATCGTCATTCATCTATAAGCGAAATCACCACATGGGCTCATGATTACTTTGGTTAACCTTATACGTAGTTACATTCACAAATGGCAGTGAAAACTGTACTGTGCAAAATGGTAGCCCTATGATAACAGTGTCCAGAAGTGCGGTCGACTTCTCTGGGTTCTGAGGCATCTGAGATGAACCATCACACTGTGGAAACATGTACTGTGGTCAAATGAATCAGTATTTTAGATATTTTTTTGGAGAAATCGACGCCATGTGCTCAGAGTCCAAAGAAGAAAAGGATTATCCAAACTGTTAAAAGCAACACGTCCAAAATCAAGGGTCTGTCATGGTATTGGGTTGTGTCAGTGCCCTTGGCAAAGGTAAGTTGCACTTCTGGGATGGCACCATAATGCTGAAAAACAGAGAGATTTTGAAGCACAATATGCTGCCTTCTTTTCCAGGGACGCCCATGCATATTTTAACAAGACAATGCAAAACCTCATTTTGCACACATTACAAAGTCCTGGCTGCGGAGGAAGAGGATACAGGTACTTGACTGGCCTTCCTGCAGTCCTGACCTGTCTCCAATAGAGAATGTGTGGCAAAGAAGACCCATACTGTTGCCCACCTTAAGACTTATTTGCAGGAAGAATGGGACAAAACTACAACTACAATTGAAACACTTCATCACTTGGTGTTTTCAGTCCCTAAACGTCTTTTAAGCATTGTAAAAAGGAAGGCCTGCATTAAAAAGTAGTAAATGCTTTACTGTTCCAACTTTTTTTTATGAGTTGCAAGAACCAAAATTGGAATATGTGTTTATTTAGAAAAAAAGAATAATAAATGAAAATCATGAGTAACACATTAAAGGTGCAGTATGTAGGTTTGACACCCAGTGGTTGAACTAGGTATTGCACTCATGGATCAAAATAAATGCAAGCGCGGGTTGCCAGATTGAGTACAGGAGTGAGTGATTAAAACTGTGTTCTAAATAAAAGCAACGACACGCGATAGAGGGAATATTTTCCATATTAAAAGGAGTTTTGGTTCTAACCAACACCTCAAATTAATATATTAGAAATGGCTTCTATTTCTCACAGCTGAACATGTGAAACTTATGACAGTGGTCACCTAAGGTAAACCTTGTGTGCTTTATTCAGTGCTAAATGCTAACAATATGAGTTAGAATGCCATTTTACATTACATTTATTGCCATATACTGAAAGCAGCAGCAGATAGTTTCACCTCAGATTTTAAAAATACAATAAACCGTTTGAAATTTTACTTTAGAACTAAACACATATGAGTGACTCAGCATACATTTAATGATGTTAAAGAGGGTTAACATGTATTAAATAGATTATAAACCTTACCGTTTCGTGAGTGAGTGCATATTCTGTGCTTCTGAAAGGCTGTATTTAAATTTCTGTCGTGTTTCGTCTGGTGCAAACAGCCAAATTGCTCATCACTGCGTATCTCGACACAATGCGTGTTGTTAGACACGTGGTTACAATGTAACCTGCTCACGTTTGTAATATTTATATCATTTGCTAATTAATAACATCATGTGGAACTGAATCTGTCTCATTTTGACATCTGATACTATCCACTGACACTGTTGCGCTTCCCTCACGGACGCATGCTTTCAGAGCCTTTCTGAATGAATGAATGAATGAAATACGCTCTTTCCAACAAGGCAACTCGGGGTGCTGAAATGTAATTGGCTATACTTGCATTGTGCAGGTTAAGTTTACCTAAACAAAGACAGCGTTCCGGCATGGAAAAACCATTTTCAAAGCAGAATATCAGACTTCAGCATTGTTTTTCAGTTAAACAAGTATGTCATATGGGAAGTTTTTGGTAGTATTATTATAGTATTATTTTTGAAGTATGGTATTTTTATGCTTTAGAAGAGTCAAAAATTCACATACAGCACATTTAAATAATCTGTGTTGTATTGCCTGCAATAAATACAAGTCAAGGTAAATTTAGAATTCACTACTTTCTTTTTGGTAACACTTTATTTTGATGGTCCATTTGAGTATTAGTAGACTGTCTACTTAATATGTGTTGATACTGCTGCTAAACAGACATTTAACTGAATATAAGAAAGAAACCTTGCAAGTACAGGTCAATTTACACTAACCCTAACCCTAACAGTCTACTTATAATCAAATATTAGTTGGCCTGTAGATGCAATGTAACTTAAATTCAACAAACA